>JAJIBD010007648.1:0-107390 GCA_021461705.1 Cryptotis parvus | reverse complement strand
AACAAAACCAATGTACATATTATTGCCTTCATTAAAGTCAAGCTATGAAATTACAATTTTCAGTGTGACATCATTACTGCTTGACTAGGTGACATTTCTTGGTGGATTGTCTGGAAATTCCCACATACTGAAGAGTAGAGACAGAGAGAGACAGAGAGAGAGAGAGAGAGAGAGAGAGAGAGAGAGGAGAGAGGAGAGAGGCAGGTGGGCAGTAGAGTAGGGGAGGGAAACTGGGAACATTGGTGGTGGGAAATGTGCACTGGTGGAGGGATGGGTGCTGAAACATCGTATAACTAAAAACCCAATCATAAAAGACTTGTAAATGTCTATCTCACGGTGATATAATAAAATTTAAAAAAAAATCCACATACCTGTGTTGATCTGAAGAACACTTGTTGAAGAACAGGGAGGTGAAGCCTCCTGGTTGTGAAAACCTGCAGTATGACTGCAGCAGTTAGAAGGTAGGCGAAAGCCCTGGATTACAGCCTTTCTCAGGACAAGGCATTTTTCCTCATGCAGTTCTGGGTGGTACATCAGATTAGTAGAAACTAACTATGTTCCAGAGTTCAGATAGTCAATGCAAAAATAGAAATGGACCAGGTTAGCCTATAAACCTAAAACCCCAACCTCAACCCTAAACCCCATCCTGGTTGTTTCATGAACC
This sequence comes from Cryptotis parvus, assembly GCA_021461705.1. Classification (NCBI taxonomy): domain Eukaryota; kingdom Metazoa; phylum Chordata; class Mammalia; order Eulipotyphla; family Soricidae; genus Cryptotis; species Cryptotis parvus. Next base: position 106,726 of record JAJIBD010007648.1, on the reverse strand, counting down.
CCACTGCCCTCTTGCAGTACTCAATGGACCTGAAGACCTGTCCTATTACAAATTACTCTATACACTGAGGAGGAGAAAAGGAAGGAGAAGATTATGCTGTAGCCTAACAGCAGTGTGGCCCCCTGGGATAAATCCAGAGCCACGGCAGAAGCTGGCAAGCCACCCATGGTATGTTGGATATGCCAAAAACAGTAACAATAATGGACCTCACTCCCAATGAATGGAGAGGTTACTGGCGCACGCTTGAGCAAACCGATGAACAACGGGAAGACAAGTGATACAAGTTTTGGGCAAAAGGTTGGATGGGATAGCTCAATACACCGAATGGAGAGGGAGCCTGCACTTGCACACATCAGTGAATGTCTGAACTGTAACTTTGCATTGGTATGGATTTAAATTTGTCCCTCAATGGGGATGAGCAGGTGAGCCTTGCTGACTCATGTTTCTGGCTCTGCTCTGGATCCTTACTGGAAATGGCACCTTGAAAGGCAGCTTTACGCTTAAAGGTGTCTGGGCCTAGGGCTAGTGCCTGCTACTCTGCAAGCAAAGACAATGACCTTAGTGTTGGTGCTTGCTTCTTGTCCTGAATTTTCTGTCTTTCCTCAACTTTTTGTGGTGAGGTGAAATTGACAAAAAATGTATATGCTTAAGAGGTGAAATGATGTTTTGATATACATCTACTTTCTCAAATATCTACATTCTAAAATGGGGAAAGCTTTTGGAAATTATTATTATTATTATTATTATTATTTTGCTTATTGGGTCACACCCGGCGATGCTCAGGGGTTTCTCCTGGCTCTGCACTTAGGAATTACTCCTGGCAGTGCTCAGGGGACCATATGGGATGCCAGAGATTGAATCCGGGTCAGCTGTGTGCCAGGCAAACGCCCTCCCGTAGATATCGCTCTGGCCCGATTATTACTTTTCTTAAATGGTTGGTCTTAAATTTGAGTCTCTCAATATGGGAGGAGAGATCTTCACAAAATTATGTGAGGTAGATTCTGGCACAGACCAGAAGCTCTGGAAAATATGCAGACTACAGAAAAACATACTTTTGCTGGCTGTTAGAAATGCCTCAACCCCTGTGATCTGTTTTCACCTTTCAATGTCTGTGCTATGGAAAGATTTTATTACAGTGTAGAATTTTTTGGGAAATAGTCCCTGTTTTGGAGTCATGCCCGTGATTTTCAGAGGTTACACCTGGCTCTGTCCTCAGGAGTTACCTTCTGGCGGTGCTTCTTGGAGACCATGGGGGGTGTGGGAGACCATGCTAGGGATTGAAGTGAAGGCAAGTGCCCTACCCACTGTACTATAACTTTGGCCCCAATGTTCCTATTTTAAATATATTTTTACCCTTTATAAATCTTTTCAATTCCAGGCAAATGCCTTTCTATATTTTGTATCTAACTACTATCCTACTTTTTTTTTTAGCTCTCAACCTTTTTATTTTTTGTTTTTTTAATTACAATTACAAAGATATACAATTAAAAGTTCATATTTGGGTTTTGGTCATACAGTGTTCCAGCACCCATCCCTCCACCAGTGCCCATCTCCCACCACCAACATCCCCGGTTCCCTCCTCCCTCCCCTAGCCCACCTCCATGGCAGGTTCTTTATTTCTTTCCCTTTCTCTCTCTTTCTCTTTTCCTTCCCTCCAGGCTATGGATTACAGAACATACATTAAAGGGTTGTCATGTGTATCTTTTTGCCTGTATTTAGTGCTCAGTTCTAGGTTGGTATTAGTACCCTCGAAAATTGTTAGCACACTGTTCCATTTTCTGTCTTACCTAGCCTCTGACTCCCACACGTTTGTGATAATTTCTATCTTTGACAAGACCTCCTGATACATGTTTCACTTGACCTTGGATATTGGTATTATAATATGTACATATATATTTATGTCATGCAAATAAGTGCAGTCATTCTGTATCTGTCTCTCTCCTTCTGGCTAATTTCACTCAACATAATCTTCTCCATGTCCATCCATTTATAGGCAAATTTTATAACTTCATTTTTTCCTAACAGCTGCATAGTATTCCATTGTGTAGATGCTCCAAAGCTTCTTTATCCAGTCATCGATTCTCGGGCACTCTGGTTGTTTCCAGATTCTGGCTATTGTGAATAATGCTGCTATGAACATAAAAGTAGGGATGTTGTTTCCACTGCATATTTTTGGCTTCCCAGAGTAGATTCCCAGGAGTGGTATGGCTGGGTCAAATGGGAGTTCGATTTCTAGTGTTTGGAGGAATGTCCATATTGTTTTCCAGAAAGGCTGTAGCAGCTGGCATTCCCACCAACAATGTATAAGTGTCCCCTTTTCCCCACATCCACGCCAGCACTTGTTGTTCTTGCTCTTTTGAATATGTGCCAGTCTCTGTGGTGTAAAATGATATCTTATTGTTGTTTTGATTTGCACCTCTCAGATGATTAGTGATGATGAGCATTTTTTCATATGTTTTTTGGCCATTTGAATTTCTTCCTGGCTGAAGTTTCTGTTCATTTCCTCTCCCCATTTTTTGATGGGGTTGTTTGTTTTCTTCTTGTAAAGGTCTACCAGTGCCTGATATATCCTGGATATTAACCCCTTATCAGATGGGTATTGTACTATCCTACTTTTATAAGTTTCCTTCAAAATTCCATTTTAAAGGACTTCAATAAAGGTATTCAATAAAAAACCTTTATTGAAGTATAGTTTGCTTACCTGTAAATTCACCATTTAGTGTTTGGTATACTCAGAATTTTGTAACCAATTTTTTATTTTGCAGTTTTAGTTCAGAACATTTCATTATCCCATAAAGAAATCATTAGCCATCATTCTCCATTATTCCATCCTTTCAGTCACCAGTAACCACTAATCTGTTGTCTGTTTCCACAGATTTGCCTATTCTGGACATTTCCTATAAATGAAATTTATAATATGTGGTGTTCTGTCACTGGCTTCTTTCTGTTGTCAGGTTTTTGAGATTCATCTATTTTATTTCTCAATGTTTCATTTCCCTTTATTTCTGAATAGCCTAATTTATGACTATATTTCATCTTATCTTTTCATTAGTTGAAGGACATTTAGATTGTTTTTACTTTTTTTGGCTATTATATACAGTGCTGCTATGAAAATTCATGTATAAATTTTTATGTATTTTTTTGTATTTAAATATGTCAATAGTTCTTTGGGAATAAAGGTAGCAGTGAACTTTCTAGATGTGTGGTCACTCCTTTTGCTTATAGATGAGTGATACAGTGACTCCTAGGGAAGCCAGGTCAGAGACTGCTGATCTCTTCAGTAATTGTTTCATTATTCTATAAAGAAATGTCTTTGTGTTATCACCTCCTCTTATGTGGGGGTAGAAACTGTGACTTTTCACCAATAGAATATGAAAATGGTGATAGGATCTTACTTTGGTTATTATTATTTTACATCAGACAATATTTTAGTAGACTGACTAGTCTGTCTCTTTGAGGTGTTAATGATGTAAGCAGGTATGCTTGAGAAACCTTGTAGTAAGAAAGAGCTGGTAGTCCCTACCACCTGAGAATAGCAATCAGCTCAAAGCTGCCCCTTCTAATCATAAAAATACAAGGACTGCCAACAATTGAAATGAATGTGGAAGTAGATTCTTCCTTAGTTGAATATTTGATGAGATTGCAGCTCAACTAATACTTTGATAGCAACAGATCAATTAGACTCTTGGTAAAGAGATGCTCAGACCCCTTAGGATAGAAAAGTGATATAATAGATGGTGTTTTATGCAGTTAAAATTGTGATAATTTGCTCCAAAGCATGAGAACATGGATTCTGATATCTAGGACTTGGTTCCATTATGTAACTTAAGCATTAATAGACTACTGCATTTACTCATCAAAGCAAATAGTTTTATTAATCACTGACTATCATGGATTGGTAACTCAGCATAGAAACTCAGGTATGTGCTTGGTGGAGTAAACTCTACGTGGGGCATAATTTCTAGGAAGGGAAAAGGAGGAGTTAGAGTAATAATACAGCAGGTAGGATGTTTGCCTTGCATGTGACCAACCCAAGTTTTATCCTTGGCATTTCATATTGCCCCTCTACCACTTCCAGGAGTAATTTCTGAATGAAGAGCCAGGAGTAACCCTTGAGAATCACCAGATGTGGCCCCCAAAACAAACAAAAAATAGAAAGGGAAAAGGAGAATGACTAAAATAAGGAATAAAACTATTCTCTTCCTGCTGGATTCATCTATTCACAGACATAATAGATACACTTATCTGGAAATGAATCAATGATCTGAGTGAAAGAGTAGTAATAAATTTAGGTAATGATTACTATATTTTATTATGGACCAAGGGAAAGGTAAGCATGAACTAAAGGCAGAGCTTATAATTCTAATTTTTCTGGTTCTCCATATAGCTCTAAGCTTGAGTTTAATACTAGCAATTGCTTAGGTTTCATTAGCCATACAACAGCTAGAGTTCATCTGATAAACACCACTTGTATTCTTAGAATTAATCTAGTACAATACAATCTTACTTAGTCATCCATTTCTATATTTGATTCTCATACTCAGAAATGTTAATTTGCAGTGCACATAATCTCTTGTGTTAGGACTCCGTTCATTTCTTTCTTCTTCTTTCTTTCTTTCTTTCTTTCTTTCTTTCTTTCTTTCTTTCTTTCTTTCTTTCTTTCTTTCTTTCTTTCTTTTCTCTTTCTTTCTTTCTTTCTTTCTTTCTTTCTTTCTTTCCTTCCTTCCTTCCTTCCTTTCTTCCTTCCTTCCTTCCTTCCTTCCTTCCTTCTTTCCTTCCTTCCTTCTCTTCCTTCCTTTCCTTTCCTTCCTCCCTCCCTCCCTCCCTCCCTCCTCCCTCCCTCCCTCCCTCCCTCCCTCCCTCCCTCCCTCTCTCCTTCTCCCTCTCTTTCTCTTCTCTTCTCTTCTCTTCTCTTCTCTTCTCTTCTCTTCTCTTCTCTTCTCTTCTCTTCTCTTCTCTTCTCTTCTCTTCTCTTCTCTTCTCTTCTCTTCTCTTCTCTTCTCTTCTCTTCTCTTCTCTTCTCTTCTCTTCTTCTCTTCTCTTCTCTTCTCTTCTCTTCTCTTCTCTTCTCTTCTCTTCTCTTCTTCTCTTCTCTTCTCTTCTCTTCTCTTCTCTTCTCTTCTCTTTTTGCGTCACTCCCGGCTATGACCTGGGGTTACTCCTGTCTCTACACTCAGACATTGCTCATGGAGATGTTCAGAGGACCATAAGCCAAGGTTCAAAATCAGGCCACATGCAAGGTAAACACCCTACCCACTGGACTATTGCTTGGTTCCAGGTGTGCATTATTTTATATCTACTCCCAAACAATTGCCAACAGTTGATTATGTAAATATCTTGACTGTCATTATCAGGTCATTTTAAAAAATCATATTTAATTCCTGACTGACAAAATTGAGCAGAGCGAACTATGTCTTTTTCTGTAGCACAGACACTTATGGAATGCTTTCTTATTTTCTCTGTGATAAGTTTTGAATTTCAAAAACTATATAGATGACTCAACATGAAGTAGCATGCTATATATATATTTATATATATATAGCATGCTACTTCATGTTGAGTAATCTATTAGTGTTAGTTTTAAAACTATTAAAATTGTGTGTATATATACACACGAGACTCTCACACATGGGGCAGAGCTGTTCCTTGCTCTCCCTGTGCACAGCCGTTTATGAGGCAGTCGGGAGGCATGGCGGGTTCTAGCCCTGGCCCCACCACCTCGGCAGAGCCTCACAACAAGCCAAGCCACCCCTCCTCACCTCTCGGGCGCCGCCATTTTCCACATTTGGACTTCCCTCTCGTCAGAACTCCACCCAGCAGACCAGCCCATCACAGCCCGGCTCAGTAAATGCTTTATTTGGAGGTGTTTAAAAGAGTTTGCCTCCCGCTCAGCAAGCCTGGAAAGCTTCTCGTGTTGTATATGATATGCCAAATTCCAGCAACAATTATATTAGGTCATTTCCATGACCTAATATAATGGTTTGAGGCTCTTTATGTTCCTGTAGCAAGCCGGGATGCCCCTGGCTCTACTGGCATGAGACAGGACATATGGGGATATTACTGGTGCCCGCTCTAGCAAATAGGTGATCAACGGGAAGATCGTGATCGTGATATATACACACAAGATATCTCTATCTATCTCTATCTATCTCTATCTCTGTCTCTTTCTCTATCTCTATATTTTTCTCTATCTCTCTCTCTATATCTCTATCTCTCTATATATATCTATCTACAAGACATAGCAGGTAAGTGACTTGAGAGTTTCCTAGTTAACAGTTGAAGCCGATAATGAATATCCAATATAAAGTAGAGTGGAATACTCAAGAAATCCTGAAATTCTCATCTACCCATATATCATGCCTGTTGTCTCATATAGAACTTTAGGCTCTTCTCATATAGAAGCAAGACACCATTTTGTTTAGGATAAACTCATATTTTTCTCATAATTATGGCAGTGCCATCTATATGCTAGTCATAGGGAACAAAGATAAGATGATGAAATCATTTTCTAAAGATATATATCACAGAACAAGTTTTCTAGGAAACAAGTAATGAATGACAAAGTAGTGGTAGATTTTTCCGAAAAGAGTCTTAACTATTTTCTTTGTTCCTCTTTTCAATATTGATAAAAAAGCAGGATTATCATTTTGCAGAACAAAAATGGTAATGTTTAATATTTGCATAGCTGATTTAATTACTTTTGAAAATTATTTTTATTCATTCTTGTCAATATATTCTTATGTCTCTGCATGCTATAACATTATGTTGTGATGTTGCTCCTCTTCCCCACTTCATTGCCCATTGTTCCGATTTTACGATAGATTCCTGGAGCCAAAAGAGAAATTAGTAAATTTTATATCATGTTTTTGTTTATTATTTATTTATTTATTTTTATTTATTTTCTTTGGGGAGTGGTGCTCCCAAGCAGTGCTCAGGATGCAAACAATACTTGGCCAGTTGGACTTGGGCTTCAATGCAAGGAACTTGGATACCACACCATAGACCCTGTGGCAGTGAGACTTCCTGTACCCCCACAACAGTGCTGGGGTCTCCAGACACCCTGTTGTGCTGAACGGCCTTATTGTGATGGAAAACAAACCCAGATCTGGCACCTGCTATGTACCCTAATTACTCTACTATCTACTGCCCTACATTTGCAATTTTAAACTGTAAAATATTATGTAGAGGAAGGTTTTAAATAAATGAGGAGAGTGTGAGTTGTGCTGAGGATTAAGCTGAGATAAAACTGATTCTAAATATCTTGCTATTTCTCTTCCTCCTAAATACAGGTTGTGCTAAGTAATTTTCATAGCATTAGCCCTGCCTATTCCAGTTCATTCTGTGCAGTTACATCTTGTTTATGTGTTAAATACCACATTAACACCTCCTTGCTACTTCCAGAAGCAACACTATGACATAGCTTTTTTTTTTCATTTTTTATACTTTAGGCACCATAGTTTCCAATACTGTTAATGATAGGGTTTTATGTGTAACATGTTTCAGTACCAGGGTCTTTTCCATAGTGTCAACTTGGCTCCACCATGGACTGAGTTGGTTTTCAACCCACTTCACCTTGAGTATTAATGAGCAATAGACTGCCTTCAGCATTTTCTCCTGTTATTCATCTGTCTCAGTATGATGTATATACAGTAGTACATACCTTCAATTATTCTTGTTTTCCTTAGAGTTGCTTTCTTGCATTCATCTAACAATAATATGACATCATTGTTTGTGTGTATTTTGTACCAACCATTGTGTTGGGTTCTCAGAATACTGAAGAAGAATAAAGCATTATTTCCTGACTTGGAAGAACTTCTAAAAATGAAGAATCATCCAGGCACATCTTTATGACATGTGTCAATGCTCCTGAACACTGACTCAGCTTAGAGGAGTCAGAGAAGGTGTTGATTTAGTTGGATCCTGAGACATGCAAAAAGGAATTATCACATAGGTCGGTATTCTTTGGGGGCCGTTTACTGAAGAAATAAATTTTAAACTAAGGAAGCAGCATATGGAGGCAAGAAAGGATATGGTTGGCTTGGAAAACAGTGAAAATTTGGGGTCAATTTAGCATAGGGTATGTGAGAGAGAATGAGGGAGAGTTGGAAAGAGATATAGGAAGAGACAAGGAGAGAGGCAGGTGGGGGAGGTGTGTTCTGAGAGATAAATTGTGAGTAGGGGCAGTTTGGAAAGAGGGGAGGATGTTGGAGGCTGGCCATGGGATTCTGACTTGAGTCTTTAGCAGTGGGGGACAGTGGAAATCCTAAAACAGAGTGGTTTATCTGAGAGGGAGACTAACATGTAGAGTTATATAGAAGAGACCAGTATTAGGAGAGCTGGGTCAAAGGGAGACCATTAAAAAAGTCAGCAAAAGCTGCCATGAAATCCTTTACTGTAGGCCGGCATGAGATTCTTGCAATTAGAGAGGGACTTGTCTTAGTCAAGAGGAGGGACTGCAGAGCAAGGGCTCCAGCTGAGAACCATATTAGAGCTAGAATTGTGACTGATGGGCTGGGGAGCAGTAGGGAGGGAAAATGAGAATGACTCTAGAATTTCAGCTCTGATGAAATTCTCTCTAACCCATGTGTTGACTCTTTCTTAGTCCCTATCTTACTCTTCTCACTCGTATACTCTAATACCTTTTGACTACCACTCAAATTATTTAACTGCAAACAAGGCCTTACTTTAGCTCAACTTCTTTCATAATCTAGGCTAATAGTGGTAAGGAGGAAAAGCTTGGTCTGGTTTTAATTTTCTGGTAGCCAGACTCTCTGCTTATAGTTTTGGGTGAAAGATACAAATGGAAACACACCCCACATCTCAAATATTTTTAAGTTATCATTATGTTATTAAATAACGTTACTTTCCCCACATATCATGGTAGAATACTTAGCGTTCTCGAAATTATGTGCCAAAATTTAGCTGTGTGGAAATGCGCAAGGTCCGTGACTTGTATTCTTCCCTGTCCACCTCTCTCCATCACACTCTGTGAACGTGAGTCCTGTCTGCATCTTAACAGAGTCTCCTTCATGCCTAAAGCATGGACAAAGTGGTGCTGCTTATCCTCAGACCGCCAACCTGGGAAAAGGGTAGTAACAGCTCTGAAAGTGAGTCCTTTGTGTCTGGAACCTGGTTTAAGAGCGGGTCTCTCAAAGGAACAGTGTACTAATGATTATTGCAAATGATAATACCAGTGCAGAACTGAGCATTGAAAGTAGTCAAAAAGGATATACATGATAACCTCTAACTGTATGCATTGCAAGCCACAGTGTGTAAAAAGAAGGAAGAGAGAGAGAAAATGAAAATTGCCCGCCATAGACACAGGCTGGGGAGGGGGGAGAACTCATGGGACATTGGTGGAGGGAGATGGGCACTGGTGGAGGAATGGGTGCTGGAACACTGTATGACTGAAACCCAAATATGAACACTTTTGTAACTGTATATCTTACAGTGTATAATACAAAATTAAAAATATAAGAGGGATCTCTGGGACTCCTGCTAAGTCCTTACTCTGGGATAAGGGTCATAGAAGACAGCTACAGTAGTCACCAGGCTTAGGGTCCATTCTGGTAGTATCTAGGTTTGGTACAGCCATGGAATATCTTGGTGGAACTCTGGTAAGAGTCACCTGGACCTTGAAGAAGTTGGAGTTCTATATAAGTATTTGTAAGTAGGTAGCATATGAATTGTCATTGAATGGTGGGATTTTAGGAATTAGCCCGGAAGATGAGGTGGAGTGAGCTTAGAAGGTATAAGACAGGACCCTTGGGGGCAGTGGAGAGGTGGAGCCAGGGAACCAGGTTAAAGAGGAATTGCCTCTTGGAATGACTCGGAATGTATCGCTTTGGCATTTATAAAGAAAATTTATTTTTCGTTAAAAAGGCAAACACAGATTAATCCCTAAAGCACCATGGGAAAGTTAGTGTTCTCTCCTTGTTCTCACTTAATGGTTTGTATATGTAGACACTTGTTAGAACACAGGTCACATGCTCAGCAGACTGAGACTTTTAGGATACTTGTGTTTAAGGTTCACATAAACAAATCTTAGAGGGCAATGGGTAGCATATTACACATGGGTTTCATGGCCTAGTCTCAAATATAATTGCTTCTTTTTTTCAAATATAATTGCTTTAAACTAAAAATTACCACTCTATATTCTTCAGTTACACAGACTAATGACACAGTGTGGGGATGAACTACACAAGACTGAGCACTGGGCTTCTGGGCATCTCGGGTCATCTAAGAAGTCAGCAACTATCAATCAGTATAGTAAAATAGAGGACAGATGGGATAGGGTTTTATGTTTGTTATTTGGTTTTGTTTTGGGTTTTGGGTCACCCCTGGCTGTGTTCAGGACTTACTCCTGGCTCTGTGCTCAGCATTTACTACTGATGGATGATGGGGATCATATTCAGTGCTGGGGATGGAACCCCAGTTGGTTGCATGCATATAAAGTGCCTTGTCTGTCATACTGTCTCTCTGACCCCTGCTGGAATAGGAAATTTAGCCATATTAAGGGCTTTGGACATATCCTAAGAACAATGAAATTTTGAAGGATTTTAAGTATGATCTACCTCCTCCTCCTGCGCCTTCTGCTTCTCCTCCTGCTCCTCCTCCTGCTACTCCTGCTCCTCCTCCTTCTCCTGATCCTCCTCTTGCTCCTCCTTTTCTTCTTCTTCTCCTTCTTCTTCTTCATCATCATCATCATCTTCTTCTCCTCTTCCTCCTCTTCTTGTTATTGTTCTTCTTCTTCTCCTCCTCCTCCTCCCTCCTCCTCTTCTTCTTCTTCTTCTTCTTCTTCTTCTTCTTCTTCTTCTTCTTCTTCTTCTTCTTCTTCCTTCTCCTTCTCCTCCTCCTCCTCCTCCTCTTCTTCTTCTTCCTCCCTTCTCTTACACATTGTGACTTGCAATACATATATTTAGGGGTTATAATTTATATCCCCTTGTCTACATTCAATGCTCAGTTCTAGTCTAGCATTGCCATTTTCAACAACTATTCATTTAGCTAGTACCTATTGTGGGACACAGATGTAGAGGTGAGAGTGCAGAGATGACATGATGTATATAATACTCCTAACTTCCTTGGCCTACAGCCCAAGGTTTAATCGAGGTTAGTAAGTGGGTAGTTATTGTACAACACAACAGTTTCTATCACTATCACTATCTTCCCATTAGTCATCTATTTGCTAGAGTGCGCACCAGTAATATCTCCGTATGCCCTGTCTCATGCTAGTAGAACCCAAAGGCATCTGCTTGCTCCAGGAACATAAAGAGCCTCAAACAATTATATTAGGTCACGGAATGACCAAATATAAATGTTACTGGTAATTGGCATATCATTACTACACGAGAGGCTTGCCAGGCTTGCTGTGCGGGTGGCATACTGTTGTAGTCACCTCTAAATAAAACATTAGTGGCCGCGCGAACTGGGCTGTGATAGTCTGGTCTGCTGGGTGGAGTTGTGACGAGAGGGAAGTCCGGATGTGGAAAATGGCGGGCCCCATGGAGTAAGGGAGGGTGGTCTGGCTTGTTGTGAGGTTCTGCTGGGGTGGCAGGCCAGGGCTAGAACCTGCCATGCCTCCCGGGCATCTCACGAGCAACTGGGCACAGGGAGAGCAAGTGCCATCTCTGCCCCATGTCTGAGAGTCTCTGGTTCAGCATACCTGGGCCGGATTGAAAAAAAAAAACTGCTGCAGGGTGGCTGTTGATGATCCGGGCTGTGATAGTCTGGTCTGCTGGGTGGAGTTGTGACGAGAGGGAAGGCTGGATGTGGAAAATGGCTGCCACATGGAGTAGGGGAGGGTGGTCTGGCTTGTTGTGAGGTTCTGCTGGGGTGGCAGGCCAGGGCTAGAACCCGCCATGCCTCCCGGGCGCCTCACGAGTAGCTGGGCACAGGGAGAGCAAGTAGCAGAGTCTCTGGTTCAGCATACCTGGGCCGGATTGAAAAAAAAAAACTGCTGCAGGGTGGCTGTCGATGATCCAGGCTGTGATAGTCTGGTCTGCTGAGTGGAGTTGTGATGAGAGGGAAGTCTGGATGTGGAAAATGGCAGGCCCCATGGAGTGGGGGAGGGTGGGCTGGCTTGTTGTGAGGTTCTGCTGGGGTGGCAGGCCAGGAACAGTTTCTATATTTGGGTAAAATATGATAAAGTATTACAATACCCTTTAGAAATAAAGCTTTGCCATAACTGAAATATGCGATTAAATGAAATATGTAAAATAAAGTTTTACAGTACCCTTTAGAAAGACACAACACTCTATTGAGGGAGTTAGGAAAGGAATCTTGGGGAGGTATCATAGAAATAGGGACTGAATATGATCCCCCGTCATCCATCAGTAGTAAATGCTGAGCACAAAAGATGAGTAATGGGTAATGTTCCATGCATGAATGCAGGTCAGGAATTTAGAAAGAGAATGGCTTGTTTGGGAAACTGAAAATGGTTCGATGTGTCTGGAGTCTAGATTGGAAGTGTGTGTGGGTGGAAGAGTGAGCAATCAGTGCGGTAACTGGGGTCATATCAGGATGATATGGCCTTTCTTCTTGTACAGAGTTTGAAATTTACTTGGGGAGAGAGAACTTACTAAAGGGCTTTCAGAGGAGGATGAGCATTTTAGAATATTCTGACTGCAACATGGAAAATAATCTGAAAGCTTTAAATTTGGAGAATGGGTGAGGAATTTGGAGGGCATGACGATATTACAGGTGTGAATTGATGGTTCAAATTGGGGTTACTAAGAATTAAACACAAGAGATGATAGGGAGGCAAAATTGCTAGGTTCTGATTATTATTCCATTGAAAAACAAAAAGATACATTCTAAGTATCCAAAACGATGGTTTGTTTCTGAGTTCTGAAAGTGTCTGAACTTGGTTCAAATTAAGGTAGAGAGGTATAAATTACTAGAACTGAGGCATGAGGTTTATTCTGGGTCTTTTTGACTCAGTTACTGGGATTTAGTGGCAGAGGTAGTTAATCACTAAGATTGGCTTTGCTCTAAGTCTTCAGAAAGTCACTTCTTAGATTCTGAGGAGAGGAGAGAGTACAAATGTGAAGTTGCTCCTTCTTAGATGGAGGTTTGTGGGCAGGAAATTAAACAGTTTTAAACAGTATATGGATTTTGTTAAAGAAGGATTATAAATATTTTCCTCAATGCAAGGGCAGCAAACACATTCCAGAAGACTATAGTAAGAATCCCACAAGGAATTATATGGTGGAAAAGAAAAAGTCAGTTCTACCTGAGATACTGTACTCAAAATGTTCTACAAAAGTCAATTTGTATTTACTAAGAAACTACTTTCTGTTTACTGGTAAGAAAAAGCCTCATGTTCACACATATGCACAGATGTTCTATACTCTTTTATTCATACCTCTCAGTTCTGAGACTTGAATTATTGAAGAAATTAACTTTACGAAATTTAATCCCTGGATTAGTGAATAATGGAATAGTGAACTAGCGGCAGCCACTGTGTGTGTGCCGCGTGCATGTGTATGGTGTGTGTCTGAGCGAGAGAGAGAGAGAGAGAGAGAGCGAGAGAGAGAGAGAGAATGTATAACATGTGCAATGGTGGTCCTCATTAAAACTCAACTCACTTCACTGAGAGGTCAAGGGTTAAAATCATGCCAAATACAGAGTCAAATAACTTTTCATATGCCTCACTCTTCTCTGTACTTTTATCCAAGATCATTACTACTCCCACTGGTCCCTTTATACACCCAAACTAGTCTGATTCATCTGCCTCTCTTCCTCCTTCCCTCCTACAGAAACTGCTAAAATTATTTTCTATTGAGTTATAAGTGTTTCTCTTCAGTCCCAAGCACCACCTTTCGGTTCCATTGAGTATAGACTCAATGATTAGTCTTCATTTTGGTTAGTTTTCTGAATTTGTTGTTTTACCTTCTTGTTTGTGTCAAGGAAGTCCTTTGTGATACATTCTATGATTTTATGAGAGAAGTTTTATAGCCCAATAGCTGTTTTGTAACAGGTGAGCGGGAGACCCCTTCCACGCAGCTAAATCAGTTTTCTGAACTGTTTATTTCACTTTCCTTATCCTCTCATCATCACTGCTTTATTGACTTCGCCTCACCTTGATTTTTAATGCTTAGCTTTCTGATTTTTGGAAGGACATCTTGTATGCATCAATGCATTTCCCCCCCCCTGAATAAAAAGACTCTGAAAATGTATTTGGTGCTTATAAAATATTGGCTTTTGAGGCATTTATAGAAAAATTAATCTGGAAGCAAAAGTCATTTTATACAGATAGATGCTTTTGCTGTGAATTCTGGAGTGGAATATCAGCACTGTCTGAGCCCATCACTGAAGTCTGAATCTTGTCTCAGGGGACAAGTGTCATCTAATGAGCCTTGAAAACTCTGAATCAGTGTGACTTTGACTCATTTCTGAACTCTTGAAGACATTTGCTCAGCATATCATCTATGGTAACTGTATTTGAACTATTTTTATCAAAGGCAAAGACCAAAATGATCCTACTAGCTGCCAGTTGGTCATAATCATCACAAAATCAGATATTTTTTAAGGACTCTGCATATGTTCAAGTCTTTCCCCCTTTGATTGAAGAAACTCAAGAATAGGGGTTTAATTCACTCAATAATAGTTCCAGCTTTTCATGCATCGTCCTTATGAAGTTCATTCTACTTTCTTTTATAATATTTATGCCATCAGAGAGAGCATATGTCACAAGGAGAGCAGAGAGAGGACAGTTTTTAGAAATGCTTGAATCATAATGACATAAAAATTTCCAATATGGAAAATATTAAAATAAAATGTACATATCCAAATTGCCTCAGTAGAATAAACCAAAAGACACACTATGATACATTGTAGTCTAACTGTGAACATGTGAATACTAAAGACAAAGGAAAGACTTCAATAAATGAAAGAAATGATGCCTGACCTAAGTTAGGGAACAATTTGAATGATAATGCTTGTTATACTGAATCATGGAAAGTGAAGAAATGATACAAATATTTTTCAATTGCTGAAAGAAGAGAACTGTTTAGTTCAGGATTCTATATTCAGGAAAATACTTTCTTATCATGAGAGAATAGGAAATCATGACTTGTTTGATTAAACAAAATGGAGAGAATTTGTCAACCTCTGACCAGAACCAAAGAGAGTATCTGAAGGACAGTTATACCATTGTTTGTTACATTTTCTTTACTGGGAAAAAGGAAATGATGATAAAAGGAATCTTAGATATTAAAAGGGAAGAAAGAACGTGTTAAAAATATATAAGTAAGATTGCGACCGACTGGGAAACAGCAAGAGGCACAGGGCTGAACTGCTGCCTGCTCAGCCTGTGCTAGACTAATGAGGGGTCATGGAATCAGGGCAGGGCCAGGTTCCCCCTGCCTCCTGGTCAGACCCTCAGAGGCCGGAAAACCTCATGCATCACAATTGCAGCCACTTTCAAGATCCAGACTCCACAGCTCAGCAGAGCCACACCCAACAGAATAGTCAAGTTCAAGCCCAGGTATGCAGGACTTGGTGACTGGATCCACCAGGTTTCTTGGGGAGCTGAAGCTAGGGTGCCCTCCCCCAACTCAGTGTCCTCCAGCAAGGCCTAGTGGGCCAGCCCAGAACTTCGACGGGCTGGGACCATACATGGGGGGCTCCCATGTACCCCCATGGCGTTATCTCAAACCCTAGTATATTCATCTAACTGGTATCTCATCGTATTTTCTAGAAACGAAGTCTGTGGGCACGAGGTGTGGTCTGGGGGACCACCTTGGTCATTTCCTATACAGAAGACTAAAATGGCGCAATGGAGATTTGAGGATCTCCATTGGCTTTGGTCTAACACCATGTTCATCGATCATATTTAGAGAAGTAGCTCCAACAACCAATATAGGATGGATCGTTTGGTGTATGAATAGGAAAAGCTCAAATAGACATTGGGATAAATGTGAAATAAGTGCTGTCAGTAGCTATAGTGATTGTGTGTCTGGGATTGTTGGTAGAAAACCACTGTGTTCTGGAAACCCAGAAAGTGAATCCAAGAACAGAAACTGGCCAGATTCCCACACATCAGCCTAGAAAAAAAAAAAAACATGACCTTATCATTACTCTTTTCTTACGTGAGCTGTAAGGATCAACATATTTCTTTTTTTTTTTGCGTCACACCCGGCAATGCTCAGGGGTTACTCCTGGCTCTGCACTCAGGAGTTACTCCTAGCGGTGCTCAAGAAACCACATGGGATGCCAGGAATCGAACCCGGGTCGGCTGCGTGCAAGGCAAATGCCCTACAAGCTATGCTATTGCTCCGGCCCCAGGATCAACATAATTGATGCTGGCTAAGTGAGCAGGCATAGGGAGGGAGATGGATGGTGGGAGGGAAATGAGGTCTCTGGTGGTGGGGGCACACTGGTGGTGGGATTGGTGCTGAATGATGAATCTTTCCAGCAACTGTATTGTGAAAAAGTTTGTACTTTGTGAGTCAGAGTGTTTAAAATAAATCATTAAAAATATATATGTAAGTAAAATTACCTCCTTTTATAATAATTTCTAAATTATACTTGATGGTTTAAATAAATAGTGTAGCTATTCATCTGTGATACTTGTAGAGGGATTTCTTAGCCTAATTATAAATGAGATCTGGGACCTTAGCAGTGGAATATGTGCTTTGCATATGTGAAGGCATGGGTTCAATCCCCAGGACCTTCCTTCCTTCCTTCCTTCCTTCCTTCCCTTCCTTCCTTCCTTCCTTCCTTCCTTCCTTCCTTCCTTTCTTCCTTCCTTCCTTCCTTCCTTCCTTCCTTCCTTTCTTCTTCCTTCCTTCCTTCCTTCCTTCCTTCCTTCCTTCCTTCCTTCCTTCCTTCCTTCCTTCCTTCCTTCCTTCCCTTCCTTCCTTCCTTCCTTCCTTCCTTCCTTCCTTCCTTCCTTCCTTCCTTCCTTCCTTCCTTCCTTCCTTCCTTCCTTCCTTCCTTCCTTCCTTCCTTCCTTCCTTCCTTCCTTCCTTCCTTCCTTCCTTCCTTCCTTCCTTCCTTCCTTCCTTCCTTCCTTCCTTCCTTCCTTCCTTCCTTCCTTCCTTCCTTCCTTCCTTCCTTCCTTCCTTCCTTCCTTCCTTCCTTCCTTCCTTCCTTCCTTCCTTCATCATCTATCTGTCTGACACAGATACATGGGGCACAGCTGTTACTGGCTTGACTGATCAATCATGAGGCATCTGGGAGGGAGGGCTGGTTCTGAACCTGGCTCAGCCATTTTCAACATCTGAACTCCACAGCTCATCAGAGCTCCACCCAAGAAAAAAGCCAGTCTCCAGCCTGGCTCGCCAGAGTACCACCCTATAGAGAAGCCTATTTCAAGCCCAGGTATTCTTGAACTAGAGACACAAATACAAGCAACAGAGCTGCTACTGTCTCTCCCCATTGTGGTTTATCAGTAAATGGAAGAACTGAGAGCCTACCTATTACCGAGAGTATCCCACCCACACAGTAGAGCCTGACAAGCTACCCACGTCGTATTTGATATGCCAAAAACAGTAACAATAATAGACTTAATTCCCTTGACCTGAATGAATGACTTGAGGCTCTTCGTGTTCCTGGAACGAGCAGGTGCCCTTGGGCTACCTACACTAGCATGCGATAGGGATGATTGGTGACATAATTGGCGCCCGCTCGAGCAAATCGATGGATAATGGGAAGACAAGTAATGCAAGTGATATATATAATATAATTATAATATAATTATATTATATATATAATATAATATAATATATAATATAATATAATATAAGTGATATATATAATACAATTATATATAATTATATATAATTATATTATATTATATATATAATATAATTATATATAATTATATTATATATATAATTATCACTGGTATTTGGCATATCAAATACAACACATAATTATATATAATATATAACATAATTATATATATATATAATTATTACTGGTATTTGGCATATCAAATACAACACGGGTAGTTTGCCAGGCTCTGCTGTGTGGGTGGAATACTCTTGTAGTCGCCTCTCATCTCATGCATTTATTGATGAACCACAACAGGGAGAGATCGGCTTTTCTCTTGGGTGGAGCTCTGATGAGCTGTGGAATCCGGATATGGAAAATGACTGCCCTCATGGTGTGGGGGTTCCTTGGCTTCTTGCGAGGCTCTGCTGGGATAGCGTGCCAGGGCTATAACCTGCCTTCCCTCCTGGTGCCTCGTGATTAGCTGGGCACAGGGAGAGCTGGTAGCAGCTCTGTCCCGTGTATGTGAGTCTCTGGGTCAGGCATACCTGGGCTGGGCTTGAAAAAAGACTGCTGTAGGGTGGGACTCTGACGAGCTGGGCTTGTGATTGACTCTTCTGCTGGATGGAGGACTGATGAGCTGGGGAGTCTGGATGTGGAAAATGGCCACCCTCATGGTTTTGGGGTTCCTCTGGCTTCTTGCGAGGCTCTGCTGGGATGTCGGGCCAGGGCTAGAACCCGCCTTTCCTCCTGGGTGCCTCGTGATCAGCTGGGCACAGGGAGAGCTGGTAGCAATGCCACATGTATGTGAGTCTCTGGATCAGGCATACCTGGCTGGGCTTGAAAAAGACTGCTGTAGGGTGGGACTCTGATGAGCTGGGCTTGTGATCATCTCTTCTGCTGGGTGGAGGTCTGATGAGCTGAAGAGTTGGGATGTGGAAAATGGCGGCCCTCATGGTGTGGGGCCATGACCTGATGGAATGGTTTGAGTCTTTTTATGTTCCTGGAGTGAGCATATCCCTTGGGCTACATTAGCATGTGACAGGATGTACAGAGATGTTACTGGTGCCCGCTTGAGAAAATCTATGAACAATGGGAAGACAATGATACAGTGATATAACTATATGTTATTCTCTCTCTCTACACACACACACACACACACATGTTTGTGTGTGTATGTGTAGTTAGAGATAGTGGAGGGCTCAGAGGGTATGTGCAGTGCCAGAGATTGAACCCAAGTTGGTTGCATGCTAGGCAAGTGTCCTACCTGCTGCACTATCTCTCCAGCTACCATATTAGAGATTTTTTTAAAAGAAAAGATATCTCAGAAAGTAGTATGCAAAGAACTGATGAATTTGTAGTAATGAGCGGATGATAGGTACATTGGAAGGGAATTAATCATGGGTGAAAATAGAAGAAAGGAATGGCTGGCGATGTGGCCCAGAAGTAGAGCACATGCTTTGCATGTGTGAGGTGCTGAGGTTTGATCCCTGGCACAGGGAGTAAAAGGAGTAGAAGAAAGGATACATGATCAGAGGAACTTGAATTTTGAATAGTGGAAGAGGCTAACAGTCAGTGACAGACATGGTTGAATTAACTGCTCTCAAGTTGCTGACTGGATTTCTGCCACCATGTGGCTTTTAGATTGACAGAGACATTAGGCTCTGGTAGTGCCTGAGACAAGCTGACATTTGTTGTTTGTGTCCTGGTCAGTGATCTGTAGCTTTCAGAAAGCAGTTGTTTTTGCTTCAGTCAGGCCAGATCCAAAAGACAGGAAGTGCAGTTAGGTCAACACGATTGGAAAGCATTTCAGGATTGACAAAACCTGGATTTAGGGAGAGAAAGTTGAAGTGGTTAAATTCAGGCAGGCTTAATGCAAGTGTCCCTAGAACAAAAGGAAGCCTCCAATCTCTGCTTTACCTTCTTATCTTCTCAGACCTGGGTTTTCTCTGTCCTGGGGAATTCCCATTTCACATCCAAGTTTTGTGCTCAAAATCCTGACAGCTGCTTGTTCGGTGCCATTCAGTCCTTGGGAGGGGGCGCTGTTGTCAGACCTTGCTCTGGAGTATTGTCCTAGGAAAATAGCCCAGGCAGGCATTGGAGATGAGATCCAGGCAAGAAATTTGGAGGTTCTGTGCTCTGAGACTTATCTAGAGTGATGATGGGGAGTGTACGGTACTAGATTGGCATGTGCCTAGGAGTCCCTGGTGCTGTGGGTTTGATGGTGGACAGAGAAAGGCCATAATGACATGTGCCACGCAGAGCCTGAGGGTGGAGTGACTCTTTAACCAACCCTAAGTCTGGCACTGAGTTCAAGTCAGAATTAAGTGATTGTTTTAGTCTTCTGAACTGAGTAAAGCTGAGCATTTGTCAAAACAGTGGCCAGTGAAGGCATCCCTTTGCTCTTCTTCCTTCTTTTCCCACTCCAGATTCACCAAAAATCAGCCATTGTTAATGGGTTATATATACTTCCAGTTATTTCCATACATTATTCAATAATTGCTTTAAAAATGAAAACTTATCACATATGCATGTGTGTATATATGTATATATACATACATACATACAGTATATTTAAAACTATTGGATATTTTTGGGAATGGAGTTATCACTGTTTAACATTGATCACTTGATCACTTGACATCCTGTTATTCATCGATTTGCTCAAGCGGGCACCAGTAATATTTCCATTTGACCCTATCACGAGCCAGTGTAGCCCAATGGCATCTGCTTGCTTCAGGAATACAAAGAGCATCAAACCGTTCGTTCAGGGTCTTGATGAAGAAGTCTGAACATCTTGTAGGTGAGCGGGCCATGTCATCTTTTGACATCCCATGGGATCCAGTCGTAACAGCTCTAGTCCAGCGTCTCCAAATCGCATTACATGTCCAGTCCACCTGATTTTTGATACCTTGGCAAATGAGACAGTGTCCCTGACTCTGGAACAGCAACAGAGTGTAGGAACTCCGGATTCCTTCTCTCACTTGAGTGAGGCATGATATTCCAAGCATAGCTCTTTCAATTCTTCTTTGGGAGACCCGAATAGCATTCTCCTCCTGCTTTCGTAGGGCCCAAGTCTCTGAGGCAAATGTTAACGCAGGGAGAACTGTGGAGTCAAAGAGATGTGCCCGGAGCTGGAGGTTCTTTGTCTTTTTTGCTATTTCTTCAAACTCTTGGAGACATTCCTTGCCGCTGTCTTCCTCCTGCACAGCTCAGGTTTTAGGTCATTCATCATGTCTAACATTAAGATGATTTATTATTTTTAAATGATTACAAATACTGTTGAAATGCACTTATTAATTTACATAATTTTTTGCACATCTACGGTGCCAGATATTGTTTTTGTTGATGGGGATACTTCAGTGAAAAACAGCAAAAATAAAAGGGGTAAGTCAGACCTCACAAAGGTATTTAGCTATAGAGAATGTAAGGTGAGGGTGAGTGCTGCAAAGAACTAAAGCAGAGAAGGCAAAACAAGTTTTACTAAACCTCAGATGAAATTTAAATTTGGGGAAGTTGTGTGTAGAATAATGGTCTCCTGAAAATATCCATGCCCTGTTCTTCAGAGTCAGTGAGTATGTTTCATTCTATGGTGAGAAACTTTAAAGATGCTATTAAATTAATGGTCTGGAGGTAGAGAAATTATTTTGATAGATCCAGTGTGTTCAAAAGGTTCTTGTAAACTGGAAGCAGGAGATAACTTTGGGATAGAGCTGTCAGGACAGGAATGGAGGTCAAAGAGGAGAGATGCCAGCTCTGAGGACGGAGGAGCGGGCTATGTGATGGAGTACAGCTTTACTTAGAGAAAGTGGGAGAAGGAAGTAGATCCTCCCAAAGAGCCTCCAGAAGCAACAAGGACACCGTTCTGCTCTCCTGAGCTGTAAATGAATACATTGCTATTATTTTATTTATTTTTATTTTAATTTTTTACATAGTTGTGTATGTTTGGGTTTCATTCATACAGTTCCAGCATCCATCCCTCCGCCAGTGCCAATTTTTCCACCACCAATGTCTCCAATTCCCTCCCCAGCCCCTAGCCTGCCTCTATGGCAATATTTATCTCTTTCTCTTCTCTCCTCTCCTCTCCTCGCCTCACCTGGCCTCGCCTGGCCTCCCCCTCCCCTCCCCTCCCTCCCCTCCCCTCCCCTCCCCTCCCCTCCCCTCCCCCCCCTTCCCTCCCTGGGTATATTCCCATGAATATATTCCCATGAAAATGAAGACATTAACTATAAGAACGTGTGGGACACAGCAAAAGCCATGTTAAGAGGAAAGTTTATAGCTCTGCTAGCATTCATCAGGAAGGAAGAAAGGACCCACATAAATAACCTGCCTTCCCAGCTCAAAATATTAGAAAAAGACCACAAAAGGAGCCCAACCTAGGCAGAAAGAAGGAAATAATAAAACTTAGAGAGGAAATCAATGAGCTGGAAACAAACAAACAAACAAAAAAAAACAATCCAAAAGAGTAATGAAACCAAGAGCTGGTTCTTTGAAAAAATTATAAACAAGATCAACAATCCACTTGCAAGATTTGTAAGACAGGGAAAGAGAGAATCCAAATAAACAGAATAAAAAAATGAAAATGGGGACATCACAACAGAAGCCACAGAAATCCACAAAACCATCAGAGATTACTTTGAGAGTCTGTATGCCATGAAACATGAGAACCTAGAAGAACTGAATAAATTCCTGAACTCCTAAAACCTCCCATGGCTGAAACAAGAAGTCTTGCAATACCTGAATAAGCCTATCACCTTCAAGGAACAGATTCACTCTTCAGCGCCTCTTCCCTTTCTGGAGATGAGAATTTTGGACTGAAAGTCTAATCAGCTGATTGGCTCTGCTGGTAGCCAGCCCCCATACTAAAGCTTTGTAAGAAGCCCACCACATTAGCATAAATTCATATGGCTAAAGGAAGTTTTAGGCACTTACATCTCTTAGGAAATTCTTTGTGTTTCATGAAATCTTGTGTCAGGAACTGGGTACTCAGAAATATTTATATATCATATTATAATTTCACAAACCATATTAGGAATTGAAAAAAAAATCACTTTAGAGGTTGGTTGGCAAGGCAAGGTATAAAAAAATTAGTATTTGTATGAACTACAG
The DNA here is from genome assembly GCA_021461705.1 of Cryptotis parvus. Taxonomy (NCBI): domain Eukaryota; kingdom Metazoa; phylum Chordata; class Mammalia; order Eulipotyphla; family Soricidae; genus Cryptotis; species Cryptotis parvus. The sequence goes on along the minus strand of JAJIBD010007648.1, from coordinate 83,899 downwards.
GAATCTTGATAAAAGTATATGCTGTTTCTACTTCTTATGTGCTGAAACAATAGAATGGCTTACTGGGACTGTCAAACTCAGAGATATTTGATCTAAGTGAGGTGAGCGTCAGATGGCAACATGCAAGGGGAACAAAAACAGGTTTTGAAGACCAGCTATGGAAGCTGGGTCTGAGGAAAAAAAGTTTTCTGACAGGAACAGTAGAATGGAAAAGGGGCTTTATTGGCATGAAAATGAGTTAAGTTGGGAAGATGCCATAACTGGCACAGGCTGGAAAGCTAGCTTTGAAGATAGAAAGTGGGTTTCCAGTAACAGGGTTAGAGTGATGGAACAGTTTACACATGTTCTAGTTTTTTTTCAGGACATGTGTGAGTATTCCCTGAAGGGAAAAGGTAAGTGTATGCAGTTTAGGAACATACAGCTGACGTGACACGGGTGTATAGGAAATGGTCGATGCATGTAATCTGGGCTGTGTTTTTTAGGATGGTGATGAAGAGCCTGCAAGCTACCCGTGTCATATTTGATATGCCCCAAAAACAGTCATAATTATAGACCTCATTCCAATGACCTGAAGGAATGGTCTGAGGCTCTTCATGTTTCGGGAGCGAGCAGATGCCCTTGGGCTACACTAGAATGGAACAGGATGTATGGAGATGTTTCTAGTGCTAGCTTGAGCAAATCAATGAACAATGGGAAGACAAGTGATACAAGTGCTACAAGTGAATGAAGATAAAGGTGATTAGAGATTGAGGAGGATTCTAGTGCTTGTTCTCCACTGACTGGTACTGCCCTGCCAGGGCCTGGAGTTTTTATAGTACAGTGATCCTCCTAAGGTTCTGGGCTACATCAGAGCCCGAAGACAGTGGCTTCCTCCAGGGATAGGGGAAAAAACCCTCCACACTCCAATCCCAGGCCAATCTGCTTTAGCTTTTCCTAACCCCTAAGCCTTCTTAGTTCTGGAGAGAACAGAGAGAAAGGCAGAGTTGCAGAATGCTTTGACAAGACTCTTGTGACAATAGGAATGCCCATAGAGAACAAAAGAGACATCTGGACTGGAAGAGGTTCCTGTGTGAGATTCAGAGAGATCAAGAACAACTCTCCCTCCTCAGTAGTGGCAGTGGAAGTCACTCCACAAGTATATAGCAGGCATTTTGCCAGGGTGGGATGAAAGCATATGGAAATAGATATAAAGTTAAAGTCTTAGATTTGACTATTGGGGGATAGAAAGACTGGGGACTTATTTTGGTTTATTTTATTAACAGCCCCCACATTATAAGAAAACTGGTCAATGTGAATTAGGTTGGTTTGCCATTCAAAACGATCAAGATGATGAGGAGCAGGGCGGGATCTCAAAGGCATAGGTAATTACTTTGGGTAGTTACTTCTATCAAAGATAAGATTTGGTGATGGTATTCAGACCGAGACTGAATACCTTCTACTGAGACTATACCACCCACACGGCAAAGCCTGGCAAGCTACCCGTGTTTTATTTACTTGTTATGCCAAAAACTAGTAACAATTATGGACTTCAGTTCCATGACCTGAAGAATGGTTTCGGGCTCCTCCTGTCCCTGGAGCAAGCAGATGCCTTTGGGTTACACTTGCTTTGACAGACTAACGGAGATGTTACTAGTGCCCACTGGAGCAAATCGATGAACAATGGGAAGACAGTGATACAGTGATTCATACCTGAGATGAGACTTAAAAAGATGCTGACTTAGATAAAGAACCTGCCATAGAGGCAGGCTTGGGGGAGAGGGGAGGTAATCGGGGACATTGGTGGTGGGAAATGGGCACTGGTGGAGGGATGGGTGCTGGAACACTGTATGACTGAAACCCAAACATGAACATCTTTGTAATTGGATATCTCATGGTGGTATAATAAAATATTAAAAAAATAAAATGCTGACTTTTATTTAGCAGAAAGAGTGATGAGCTGAGCCCGGCCTGAACAGGCAGGCACTTCACAAGCTCCCAGAACTACTGAGAGTGCCCCCTTAGCATGGAACAAGCCCCCCAAACAGTGCCAGGTGTGACTCAAAAACCAAAATAAATAAATAAATGCCCATTTGTTCTTTGTTTTTTTTTTGGCCACATTTGACTCTGTGCTCAGGGGTCATTCCTGGAGCAGGGGATCATATGGGGTGTCTGATATCAAACCTGGGCCATCTGCATGCAAGGCAAGTGTTCAACCAGCTGTACTATAACTCTGACCCTAAATGTCTATGTTCCTTTGTTCTTATGCTCTCTCTTTCTCTCTCTCTCCCTCCCCTTCTCTCTCTCTTAGTGAAGTCTCAGTACATTGTAGCTGCCCTGTGAAGGCAAATGTGACAAGAAACTAAAGAGAGCCTCTCACTACAATCAGTAAGAATCTAAAACCCTCATTCTAGAGATTTAGGAAGCACGTAATCCTGCTTAGATCTTTTCTCTTTCAAGATTTAAGATGAGGCCGACCCTGCACATTGCTTACAGCTTTCTGAGGGACTTTTGAGCAAAGATTTTAGCAAGTTGTGCCCCAATTCCTGGCCCACAGAAGCTGGATCATAATAAACATCTGTTTTATTAATGCACCAAGTTTTCTTATGTAGGTATAAGATAACCAGTATAAATGCATAGCAGTCATATATTTGTTTCCAGTGGTTGTTCCAGTAGATGAGTTTGGCTTTTTCAAACAAATTTGACAGCTGCAAGCAATAGAAATTTATTCTCTTGATGCCAGAAGTCCAAGATTTTTGTTGCTAGACAGAAAGTAGGGTGATTAAGTGACATGCTTCAGGTGACATGGCTTACAAGTGGCAAAGCCAGAGAGAATCTGATATTAGAGCTTAGACATCTAATTGCTGGAATGTATTGCCTCCTCAGTTGCCCATGCTTATTAACCTAAGATTAAGTCACAAAAATACAACCAAGTTAACTTTAAATATCTAATTGACTTTACTAAGTAACACTTGAATCCAGACAGTATCCCATTTGGCAAGTGGAAAGGCATGGCAAGATATTATTCAAAATGGAATATGAAATCATGCAGTCCACTGTAACGTGGATGGAATTGGAGGGCATCATATTAAATATGTCAGAGGGAGGACAAATATCAGATGATCTCATTTGTCTCTGGAATATAGAAAGTCAAAATAAGAGAACAGAAGATGTGTACAGTGACAGACCCTTGACACTGGAATTCTGACCAATTACCAAACAGCGGGGTAAGTGGGGAGAAGAACAGACCAAAAGAGATGTAGAGACAGTGGTAGAGGGTTGAGGACATTTTGGTGTTGGTAGTGGGTATATTTTCTCTATGAATACCATGGGCTTAAACTCTTTTGCAATTTCCTAATCCAAAGTAATTTAAAGAAAGGAAAGTTTTTATAGCCAGAAAGAGGATGGCCCAAGGTATTAGCAAAAGAAAAAGATTACTTCAGGCAAAGGCACCTACCTTGGAAGGGGAAGCTGGTGAGAGGGACAGGGATAATGTCTCTTTTTTGGGGGTGGGATTATATTTGGTGGTTTCCAGGGAGCAGGGTCCTTATGTGTTAGGATTAACATTGAAGACTTAACCTTGAAAATTGGCTCACAGTGTTGACTAAGGAACTTCTGATTGTCCATTGTAAATTTCCACTTTGGGAAGAGACAAAGAGCAGGTAGAGGAGGCTCCATGAATGACTCCATTTTGGATTTGTTCATTTTTGTTTTATGTTGCAACCAGTGGTGTTCAGTGTCAGTCCTCAGCTCTATGATGGGGAAGGGATGAATTCTGGGGGGTTCAGTTCTCAAGACTCTGATGGGGGAAGGGAGACACATTCTGGGGTGTTCATAGGACACTGCTGAGTTGAGGATTGAACTCAGGCCTCCATCATTGTTTCCACTTGCAAAGACACTCATTAGGAAAGGACCTATCAATTTCATGGCACATACTATATTTGGTGACTACTGATTACTAGTTGTGTCTTTTTGTATCCTTGCAATACCCAAATTAAAGAACACTTTCTGTGAATTTTAAGGAGGGCGTTTGATCTAGGAAGAACTTAACATTGAAGAAGCAGAAACTTATGGCCCAGGAATAAACAAAGCATAAGTAATAAATAGAAATCTAAGTAAACAGAAATCAACTAAATAGCCTTCTTAGAGATCAACTAGATAGCCTTTCCAGCCTTAAATTGATCCTGCACCAGGTTACTTCCTCTTTTCATGAGCTATGTTTGCATAATACTAGTCTAGGGCTCATAGCCTTGATAGAACTGTAGTAGCCAAATCTGAAATGTACTCTTGCAAGACTTTCAAGGAGAACTGATTGAACATTCCGGGACCCTTCTCTATAATAGGTTGGATTTCTTTGAACCTGGCTGGGAAAAGAAGGTCAACGGACAGAATCAGAAGAGTTGATTCCTGTGTATCAAAGTTCAAAATGAGGTTGTGTAAGAGATTCCCTATTATGTTCAACTGAGAATTTACTCCACTATTCCTTTAACAACTTGCTTATTTTTCTGTGTTAAGACCTAGTAAAGTTTGAAATTTAGATTACATAGAAAATTTAGCTCTAAACTTTAGGTTGATGAATTTTCTTTTCAGTGTGTTTCTTCTTGGAGGCAAATTTAAGGAAGTAAAGGTGCCAGAGGCTCAGAGCACTCCTTGAGCTTTTGTTTTTATTGTCCCAGTATTAGTGATCCTTCCCCAATGTGACATGCTTGAGCAGGTGTGCAGATGGTAAAAGGACTCGGGAGGTGGAACTCAGATGCAGAGGGTGATGTCTTGGCATGGTTCCAGCTAGACTTTGAACACTCTGTCCTTCCTTTGACATGCTTCATTGCAGAAGCACCCTCATTGGGAGGTGAATTGTTCTTCACTGCTTATTTTTTATGTTGGAGTTGACCTCATGCCTGGCACGGTGTGGATGCATTGGCCTAGTTTCTACCCTAGAGATGACAGAAGCTTATTGGTATTTAGTGTATGCTTTGTCAGATTGATTTTAGAAAATAAAGCCGGAGAAATCTTCTAATGTCACCAAGATGCCCAGTCACTGGCAGTATTCTTGTACTTTAAAGAGTAAATTACCTGGGATAGTGCATGCAAGAAAGTGTTTTTGAGGGCAAATGAGGTTGGAGAATGTTGATTCCTACCCTCCAACTTTTTCCCCCACCCACTAGTCACCTTGGTAGCCAAGGTGTTAACACCTTCACCTTATCTCTTCAGCACCTCTTTTTGCTAAATATAGTCTTGGCAGATGAGTCTGCAGTGTTGATAGTTTCTCACCTTAAGGTCTCTTCTTTGTCAAGGTTTTCTGGGCACTCTGGGTGTTCTGGATTTTCTGATGGTTCAACCTTGGGAATGTGGAGTATTCCACGACTGGAACAAACCTCACCATTAGGAAGCTGAACTTGATAAACGCCTGTGCCCTTCCATCTTCTTTAGAATAGCTCTGTAGCCACATCATACTTTCTTAGAGAGAAATCAGCAGAGTTGAGATCCAGTAGCTCACAGTGGTTTCTCATTCATTAACATGTTATAAGAAGGTTTTCCTCATCACCCTATCTCAATTTATCTGTCTCTTTGTGTTTCCTATTTTTCCCTCTGACTCAGACCACCTGCACACCAGTCCTTGTTGGTTTTTGCAGATCCTATTTAAGGGGCCAGAGGGATAGTACAAAGGGTAAGACAATTTCCTTGCATGTGGTTGACCTGTTTTGATACATACTCATGTATTATCAATTGATCCCTGACACTTCATTTGTTCTCCTGAGCACTCTCAGGAGTGATTCCCGAGCAAAGTCAGGATTAAGTCTGAGTATGACCAACCACCCTCTCCCCACCAAAAAAACATCAAACAAATAAAAACTTTAAATAGCTTTTGCCTATAAAGTTGATTATTCTCACAGTAAGGAAATTAACCCTGCTACCTAATTGTATCACTCCATGAATCTTTTAGTATGTAAAGTTTTGTATATCTGATATTCTTCTCAATAGAGTTTTGAATTAATTGGATTCCTGGAGCTATCTGATATTTCTTAATATTGTCCCAGGAAAGAGAAACTCCAAGTTTCCTTTTATAATGCATTTTGATTTTTAATGTCCCTGGAAAAAACTTTAAGCTTCCAGGTCTACAAGAAATCTTGTATCTAGAAAGTGCATTTTTATCAGTGAAGACACTAATATCTAAAGCCACACACTGTCATCTGCTTCAACCTCCTGCAGTCCTATGGGAAGTAGTTGGACAAATTCTTTAGTACAAATGTTAGTGAACTATGGCTCACGGAAAAAAAACTCTGCTGCCTTCTTCTTGTCTAATTTTATAAGTTAGGCATAGTTATTACACTTTTAAACAATTGAAAAAAATGCAAAGTATTTTAAAATGTCAAAATTGATGATTTTTTAATTTTAATGTTTATAAGGTTTTATTTATTTATTTATTTATTTTTCAAATTTTATTACACCACTTTTAGACATACATTTGCAAGATGCTCATGTAGAGTTTTGGTTCTACAGTGTTCCAACACCCATCCCTCCACCCGAACCCATCTCCCATCACCAGTGTCCCCACCTCCCTCCCCCCCCTCCCACACCTCAACTACTTGGCAGGTTCTTTATGTCTTTTCTCTCCTCTCTATCTCTCCCCTCCCCTCCTAACTTTCCTACACATCGTAGAATGCAGTAAATTAAAGGACATAACTGTTTCCACTAGTTTGATGGACCGTGCGGCCGCAAGTGGCTGGCGCAGTTTAGGGGCCTCATGGTCAGCATCTGGACAGCGAAGGTGGCGGCTAGTGTGGTGGGCGAGTCTCATCCGACTGCTTCCGGGACCCCCCAGAGGTGATGGGCCCACTCCCAAGACCCATCTGTCCTCCTGAGGGCCCCATGGTCAACTGAGCCTGGGGAGAGCCGAGTTACAGCTTCCCCAGCCGTGTTTGAGGCTCTGCATGCTATTATAAGGTTTTATTGACTATAGATATACTCATGTATTATCAATGACTGCTTTAGTTCCAACAATGCAAAAGTTAAGTACTTGTGATAGAGAATGTATGACAAAAGCTTAAGTTGTCAGCCACTACCTTAGATTGTCAAGATATGACAAAGAGGACAGCATAGGTCAATGGGCATGTCAATATTAAGTTGATAAAAAGTGTAGCAGAGAATTCAGAGTTGGGAGTAGTATATGTGAATTCTATTCATTGCACTGCTTCTCACTTCACAAATGCTTTACTTTTTATTAAAGCATTGCCTTATCTTTAATTATAAATCTGCTCAATTTGAAAGTGGAGGAATTGAACTAAAGTTTTCTTAAATTCCTTCATTTTCTCTCAGGTTCTGTCCTTCATTTTCTCTTTTGGGTTCTGTATTTGTTTAACTAGTCTACTGGACATTCACGGTTAGAAGGCCAACTAATTTCCAGAGGTATTTATAGTTTTTCTCAGGTCCAGTTTTCACAGATGTATGAAAGTTCTATTGTAAATTCCCCAATTAAGCCTGAGTCTTTACTGCCGTCACCTTATCTCACATACCACGTCAATGTCTCTCTTGTCCTAATTCTCCTGAATCCCAGAAAACTAAAGACAGTCTCTGTAGCTCAGAGTTTGCTAAGCTTATTCAGACTAGCCAGACCTAAACTGTTTTTCCTTCCCTGCCTTGCCGTTTCCACAGAAAACACAATAGCAACTCTAGGGCATGCAGTCCCCTCCCTTCCTGTTTCTGGTTTCCTGATGGCCAGTGGGGGGTTTCCCACGTGGCACTGCAAGAGGTGCTGTGCCTATCATTTTTTAGGGCATCTCTAAGCCAGGATAGACTGTTCATTCAATGACATTATCCTCTTTGTATTGCCACTGCTTAGTCATCTTTATAAATTAAGACTCAGGCACAAATCAGTTAAGCCCAAGAAATTCATAATTCTGTGCAATTATGTCAGAGTGTTATGTATCTAATCTTGGAGTGATTGGTTCCAAGCCCACTCTCCTCTATTGTAGTTTGGGCCCAGCACCCTCTGTTGTGAATTGTGGGAAAGTCTGCACAAAGGCTGTATCCTTGCTGTGCAGGGAGCCTTTGGCTATTTCTAAAGTTCATATGATTTGTTCATAAGTCTTGTGGTTTGCCGCCTCATAAATCAAAAAGCTGAGATTCAAGAAAACTTTCTCATCACATCATACGGTTTTGTAGTTGTTTGTCCTCATCCTGCTTTGTGCTTTCTGGAAATTCTTGTGCTTTCTACTTAGCCCAGGATGAGCTGCTGCTACATGAATTTTTCTCCAGGTATTTTTCTTTAATTCTGTCAGATGGGGCTGTTCTTTTTAGAAAGTTGTTTCTTTTTTTTTTGGGTACCCTCCCACTGGTACCATCATCTTCCTTTTGGGAACCTCTCTAAAGAGGTGGTCCTTAGAAGTTGAGATGGAGCAGGCCTTAAAAGGGGTGTATTGATGGCACAGATGGGTGTTTAAGACCAGATATGATACAGTCAGGTAGTAGGGAATAAACGAATACTTGATCGGCTTCAGCTGCTATTTCCCAGTTCATAGCTACTGTTGCAGCATGAGAATTTTGTCCAGTAGTGACAGTATGTTTTCTAAAAAAGAAATAAGGAACTTAAAACCTAGACTTTAAAATAACATGCTCAGAATTTTAAGTATTTGTAAGACATACAAATTGAAAACAAAATAAATAAAAAAAAAACACAACAACAAAAAGTCTTATGGAACAACCAGCATACAACTGTGAATTTGATTGAGCCTGTGAAACATTACCTTGCTATGTTTGATCTGTGATAAACACGAAAATTCTCCAACTCTTATTCTTGCTTGCATTCCAGGTACATCCTTGTCTCCCAGGTTTGAGATCATCAGACACCTTGACTTCTATTATGCTTCTTAAATGCCATCTTCTCAGGATTCTCCCCTTGTTTTTCTAGGGGTAAATTGACCAGATAACAAGTATACTTATTATAAAAGGAATTTTCTTTGGAAATTTTCTCTTTCAGGAGTTTATATATATTTTTTAGCTTTGTTTTGTTTCTTGAGCCACACCTGGCAGTAGCAAGGGCTATTTCTAGGCTTTGCACTCAGGGATTACACCTGGCAGGCTGTGGGGACTATGGGTTGCTGGTCATTGAACTTGGGTTGGCCTCATGCAAGGCAAGCACCCTACCTAGTCTGTATATCTAACTAGTCTATCTAGTTAGATATTCTATCTAGTCTATATACATCTCTCTGACCCCTAGGAGATTGTGTTTTATGAAGTTACTGGAGTAATAGCCTTAGCAGCGCTTATCTAAAGTTGTGCATTAAAACATAAAAAGGGGCCAAAAGTCCATGTGCTGTCAGAAAGGACATTTGTAAAGATTTATAAGTGGTATCTTGTACTCTCCCAAATAATAGGTATCAGTTATCTAGGGCCAGGTGTGAAAACACCTTAGCCCTGTTTCAATTTATTCATGGTTCTCCTTATTTTCAGTATTGTCAGGTAAGGGCTCAACCCTAGAGGACTGCTACAGAACTTTTTCATCCTTCCCTCAAAGAGTTGAGAGTGCCAGAGTGATAGTATAGCAGGCAGGGTGTTTGCCTTGCATGCAGCCAACCTGTGTTCGATATCTGGCATCCCTTGTGATCCCCAGCACCACTAGGAGTAATTCCTGAATGTGAGCTAAGAGTAACGCCACCTGAGCATAGCCAGGTGTGACCCAAAAAGTAAAAAAAAAAAGTTAAAAGAGTATTGGTGCTGATAACCCCATGTTTTAAAGTTGTTTATATGCCTGTTAATTAGTTCTACTTGTCATCTTATATGTTTCCTAAGCACTAATTTAACCTGCTTAATGAGATCCACCCCTGCTTTTGAAACATATAAACAGAAGATTTAGATTCCAGGAAAATAAGAGGCAGCTGGTGAGACTTGGTTCTAGGACAGGTGGAGAAAATATTTTGGGGTTTAGAAGCCGTAAGCTTGCTTTCTTTGCTTTTTCCCACCTAAGCTTTCTAAAGCTACTGAACCCACTTTTCTTGATTCAGTGACCCACTGAAATATCTGTTAGTTTCATCATTTTGGACATTCAGCAGCACGCAAAAGAGGCAACGAAACCCCTAGGTGGCTTATTGTCCTGTTTTCCCGGGTATCCTTTCAGTAATGATAAAACTCTCGACTAGGACTCCAGACCCACGAACCAGTGTAAATCACTTTTCTCCAGGGCTGCTAAAGAACTGGAATATTCATCTTAACTGAAGATGAATATCTCATCTTGAGTTAAGTCACAATTAGATTAAATACCAGATGATGTCACTTTACCTGTGGTATACAGAATATCATGACACAGGCAAGCCCTTAGCTCTTGATTCTAGAAAAGAGAGTCATCGTGGGGGAAGAAAGAAAAGACATACAGGAGTTAACAGAAGAAAGGACTAGGCGTCTGAGACACATCAGTGGTGTAGACGTGATGTATATCTGTGTGCATGTTTAAGCCATACATATTTAGATATATGCATATACCTTAACCACAGAGCTATTAATACTGAAGCATGGGACCCAGTAGTAGTTAAAATAGTATTGTAGTAGTTAAACAGCGGGAGTAGTTAAAACAGCATGGTATTGGAATAAAAACAGATCTGTGGACCTATGGATAGAGTTTAGTATTCTGACACCCATCCTCAAATACATGACCATTTAATCTTTGATAAAGGAGCAAAAAGCACCAAGTGGAGCAAGGAAAGCCTCTTCAACAAGTGGTGCTGGGAAAACTGGACAGCTACATGCAAAAAAATGAATTTGGACCTCATTCGTCAAGAGGCGGCTGTCTTGACTATAGTGTGCAGTTGAAGCGACAACAAAACTTCCCCATTATGTCTTTGGGCACCATTTTTTTGGAGGCTAGCACCACCACGTGGGGAAAGTCAGGGCTGCGTTTCCATCCACTTGCATAAGAGGACCGCACTGTGCCTTTTGAGTCCCGATTTTGGCGTCTTAGTGCCTTTTACATCGTTTCTCAGTCATCACAGAGCAGCATAGTGGTAAAAATATTTCTTACAGCAGTTTCGTAGGTGTCTGGGCTCTCGAGAATTGTGTGCTTCTATCTGATGACTGCAGTGCACTCAGGATGATGGCAGTAGGAGACTGATTTTCCCAGCAGTCCCTGCAGAGCTAATTAGATAGCTAGCTTGGATGGATCAGCCAACTCTCAAGGGGGACCTGACTGATGATTTGGACTGATGAGAAATACCAAAACCTGACACCGCGTTGGTGACTTTCTGACCTTTCCCGTCCCTCCTCCCCCACTCCCAAAAGATGCAGACTGAACCAGAGGAGAGTAAGAGCAATAAAGTCTATTGTAGGAGAAGTTTATCAAACAACAGAGTTGACCTCCTGTGGAGCTGGAAGGTGAGGCTGTCTTTTGTACTCTTTTGGGAGAAGGAAGCAGAGTGTGAACAGTATAAAGAAGCGCTGTTAACTGTGGCTTTTACATCCTAGAGCATGGGGGAGAGACTGGCACAGATGGGTTTTGACCCTGTCGTGGCCTTTCCTGGGGTTGGCACAGAGACTCCTAGATTAGGGTAAGGTTTGAGTGGCTCATTTCCAAATATACTGGCGTTTATGTATTGGGCATGAAGCATGAACTTTATAGGAAATCTATTGCTTATGAAGTTCCAGCACCATCTAACACCCAATAGAGCCTACTTCCAGTCTTTCGTGTACAGCCTAGCTCCAAAGAGGAAACATTTTTACCAGCACTTAAAACAGGAAATTTGCTTGTAGAAATTTGGGAGAGGCAAAACCAAACCAGGATATGCTAACATTTCCTCTTTCGATAAGCTTCTAAAGTCGGGAAAATGTGTGGAACAGTGCTTGTCACCTACCATTCACTATTTCCTTTACTTCTTCCCAGAGCAAACGGGAGATGCTGTGTGTTTGGATTTGGGCTGATGGAAGTCTGAAGGGCGTTTCTAGGCACTAATTTGGAGTTCTCTCTGCAGAAGGCCATGTATCACATTTAAGTGTGTCGAGTGTCTGTGGCAGGGCAGTTAATAATGTGAAGTGCGGATTTAGGATCCCAAAATAGATAAGATAGTAAAACAAACAAAAATCAGTTAATTAGTGACTAAAAATTCCTATAATAATATCTCTTTGCCATTATCCTTTTTAAGCTGTCCTCCTGTAGCCTTATTAGAAGATGGGGTTCCCAAATACAATGCCATGGACACAGTAAAGCTCCAGCTCAGGAAAATTCTTTGGGTTTTGTCTTCTTTTCCAACCCCCTGGGAAATCTTTATTATATACCTGCTCTTCCTGGTCCTGATTCGCTTTGCTGGAAATAGATCGCTTTTTAAATTTTTAAAAATTTTTTAAATGGATCTCAGTTTCTAAAAACTGGACTCTGTGCCCCTTTCTCTGGGATCTGTCCTCTCCTGTAAGCATCTCCGTGTCTCTCCCTTTCTCTTTTCCTTTTATCTGAGACACAGATAACAAGCAGTAGAACCTCTGTTCCAAGAATTGTCTAAATTTTGTTCTTTTAAAAGGTTTTCATTCTGGGTGAGGATTCTGGGTGCAAGACAGCGGGTCTCTATTTTCCCCACTCACAACATAAAAATGGCACTGGCATGGGGGCCGGAGCGATAGCCCAGCGGGTAGGGCGCTTGCCTTTGCACGCAGCCGGCCCATGCGGGCCCAGGTTCTATCCCCCCGCATCCCATATGGTCCCCCCGAGCACCGCCAGGAGTAATTCCTGAGTGCAGAGCCAGGAGAAACCCCTGAGCATTGGCGGGTGTGACACAAAAAGAAAAAAAAATGGCACTGGCAGAATCTGAAGAAGGGATTTTTGAGTTCAGGAGTCTGTTGTTTTGGAAGGTGTGTTGTGTTCAGGGGAGTGCTTAAACGAGGCATTGCAGTTAATTTCCGATCTTAGCTCTGTGGCACTGATCCATTTCTGCCCTCAGTTTGGAAACAGTCAGCTGCGCACCTATTTCTGGGGCGGGGCAGCAGAGCACACTGAGGGCAATAAGGACCATGATTCCAGTAACTGGGAGCCTGGGTTCCAATAGATGATTACTGCTCTGTACCTGGAGCTGCCGATGCAGAGTTGGGCGCACATTGTGGCAAGCTTCCTGCCTTTATTACTGACCCCTTCTTTGATAGGAGCCACTTCCAAGGGATTAAAAAAGTTGGGACTGGAGCGGGAAGGGCATTTGCCTTGCATGTGGTCGATCTGGGTTCAATCCCCGGCATCCCATATGACCCCCTGAGCACTGCTAGGAGTAATTACTGAGTGCAGAGCCAGGGCAAACCCTTGAGCATCACCAGGTGTGACCCAAAAAAAAAAAAAAAAAAACCAACATACATTTTTTCCTTTATTTTTTCCTACTCCCTCTCCCCCTTTAAAAAAAATATTTTTACTTTTGGGGGACCAAATGTGTAAAGTTTAGGCTATTCTACAGCAGCTGTACCTACAGGAGAATTTATAAAGTCTATAGTGTATGAGCAGGAAACATACAGCCCCAAGAAGACCCAAGAAGTCATTTAGTTTATTTCTCCACCTAAGCCTAGGATAGACACAGTCTATACCAATAAAATAAATAAGAACAAAAATCAGCACAACCTAGAGAAGGAGAGAATCTTTTTTTCAGAGTCACATTGTTACATTAAATGTTCAGTTTCCAATTTAAAAAAAACATAGGGCATATAAAGAAATAAGGAGACCGGTGTTAACCATTTACAGGAAAATAAAAGCCCAAGGAAAACGGCCCCTGATAAAGTTCAGGGAGTGAACTTTCTAGACAAGCAACTGAAAGATGCTTAAAATTTAAATATGTGAAAAATTTATTTCAATAAAATAAATATTAAAAATTAAAATATCACTCAAGGATACAGAAAATCTGTAAAGAAACCTAAAGGAAATTCTGGAGCTGAGAGGAATAATTACTGGAAAAAAACAAACAAAAAGAAAACACTGGAGAAAGTAGAAGTACATAATTGGAAGACAGAATAAGAGAACTTGCATATAGAATATTAAATGACTGACTCAGATAAACAGAAAGAAAAAAGGTTAAAGAAAAGTTATAGGGATCAGAGCAATATTACAGCGTGTAGGGCATTTGCCTTGCACACTGCCAACCTGAGCTCTATACTTGGATTCTCATATAGACCCCTGAGCACCTCCAGGAGTAATTCCTGAGTGCAGAGCCAGTAGTAACCCCTGAGTATCGCCAGGTGTCACCCAAAAAAAAAAAAAAAAGAGAAAAGAAGAAGAAAAGTTATAGATCTGGAACTGTGGGTTCCATCATAGACAAACATAATATTATTAGAGACACAGAACGAATATATAAGATGTTATTCAAAAGAACAATGGTCATGAAATTGTTAAATTTTATTAAATACATGAATATCAACTACCAAAAGCTCAGTGAATTCCATTAGAGTGAAAAAAACACCTCCCCTCCAAACAACCGCCACAACAAACCAACCCCCAGACCCCTGCTCATACCTAGATGCATTACAATCATACCTCATGCTTTTCTTTATCGTGCATCTCAGAATTTTTTTTACAAATTGAAGATCTGTGGCAACTGAAATCAGGCAAGTTAATCAGTTCATTTTTTCCACCAAATCAATTCATGTCTTTGTCATACTTAATCATATTTAGTTATAGTTTGTATGTTCTCTTTTAAAAGACAGACTGGTCTAGGCTGGAGTGATAGCACAATGGTTAGGGTATTTGCCTTGCGTGTGGCTGACCAGGGTTTAATCCTTGGTATCCCCTATGGTTCCCTGAGAACTGCTAGGAGTAATTCCTGAATGCAGAGCCGGGAATAATCCCCAAGCACTGCTAGGTGTGGTCCCCTGTCCCCCACAAAAGACATACTGCTACTGCATACTCAATAGACTTCAGTAGTGGGTAAACATAACTTCTGCATGCACTAAGATATAAAAAATACTTGTATGAATAATATTTTTTAAAAGTTGTACATATGATTAATTGTAGCAGTACATAATTGAATCTTTGAGTCTTTGAGGTTGTAATAAAACTGTTGAAAGTCAAAGACAATATAATTTTGAAAGTAATGAGAGAAAAGTGGATCACCACATCCAAGTGATCCATGATAAAATTATCAGTAAATTTCTCAGACACTTTGGAAGTAAATGCAGAGGACTGATATATTCAAAGGGCTTCAGGAAAAAATATCCTAACTAAGGGTTCTGTTATTCATAATACACAGCCACAAGAAATGATGAAATTATGCAGTTTGATGCAACTTGGATAGCGATCACATTAAGTGATATAAATAACAATTAAGAAATAAGTCAAATACCAAGTGCTCTCTTTTACTGTGGTATGTAGAATAACGTGACAAGGGATTCAAGGTGCCAAAGGTGGGCGGACACTTGGCACTAGCTTATAGAAATGAAGTGAACAGGGTAAGGAGAGGAACGGGTGGGTAGTAAGAAGAGGTAAATGAGAGGCAACAGGAGCAAAGGTAAGGGGCCTTGAATATATCAGTGTGCAGAGGTGTGGTATCTGTGCATAACTTAACCACAGAGCCTTCAATAGTGAAGTATGGGACCCAAACTATACAATTAATTTAAGACACATGCTGGTTGAAGAAGCAGGTGCAGGGGGTTGGTGCGGCTGAGGGGCGAGAAAATCTGGCAAATCTGGTGGAGGGAAGTTGACGTCAGTTGTAATTGGTGTTGGACACTGTATACATGAAACTCTAATATATACACGTTTATACATCTAGCTGCATAAATAAATTTATTTGAGGCAAAGATTGTTATTCAGAAAAAAAATCTTTCAGAGGTGAGGAATTAAGTACTCCTAGACAAATAAACGTGAAGGAAATTTACTGTAACTTGAAAGAACTTCCCAGTATGAAATGCTGAAAGTAGTATCACAGTTGAAATCAAATGATGAGATGGGAAGTTGAAGCTGTACAGCAAAAGTAAAGATGATCATTATAGATGGATACATGGCAACCTAGAAAGCAAACTTGTATTATTTAAACTGTAGCTTACAACTTTTGTTTTCTTTGTGGCTTGGGAGATTTAAAAATGATGAGTCTAATAAAGTGGAGCAAAGAAAGCATCCTTAACAGATGGTGTTGGGGGAGACTGGATATGCCCCTGCAGAAAATGAAACTAGGTCTGTATCTCACACCACACACAACAGTTAACTCAAAGTGTATTGAAGACTTTGAGATGATACCAGAGTTCATAAAATTCATTGAGATATGTGCCTTCAAGGCATTTTCAGTGATGTAACTCCATTGGCAATGGTAACAAAACCAAATATTAACAAATGGGCCTACATAAAATTAGAAGTTTTACATAGCAAAAGAAGGAAAATAAGTATTTTAGAAGGCTAAAATAAAGACATTCCACTGAGTGGGAGAATATATTTGCACACAATACCTCCAATAAGTGCACATCATCAGTTATCAGGAAAATTTAAATCAAAACAATGAGAACTCACATCAGGAGTGCTGGTGCACATATATATACATATATATGCATACATATATGCATACAGATATTCATATATATACATACACACATATATGTATAGGTGTTTATATACATCTATATAATACATATATGCATATATCTGTATATATATATATACACATATATACATAATATGCACACATATATGTATTGATATATATGTATAGAGTTGGTGGGAATGTAGTGTAAAGGAGTCTTCACTTACTGCTGGCCGTGTGGCTTTGCTTTTATAAAATACAGTATGGAGATATCTCAAAAAACTAAGAATAGGGTTTCCATATGACCTAATGATTTTACTCTTTCAATCTACTCTTTTCCCCCACACACATGACTTAGAATGGTTTATGCACAACTGTTTGTTGCAGTGCTTAGTACAATTGACAGAATTGAATGAATAAATATATTTTATATACTCATAATGGAGTACTATGCAGATGTATGAAACGATGAAGATATCACCAATTCGGAGCTGGGGGTTGGGGAGGAATAATGAGCTAAACTAGAGGTAACATGGAATGTAGGTGGAGGGTAATGGGCACTTTGGTAGTGGTGAGGTGTGGAAACTGCACATCAAAACCTAAATACTTTTTAAGTATTTTATTATATCACAATGAGATATACAATTACAAAGATATACAATTAAAAAGTTCATATTTGGGTTTTGGTCATACAGTGTTTCAGCATCCATCCCTCCACCAGTGCCCATCTCCCACCACCAATGTCCCCCGGTTCCCTCCCCCTCCCCAACCCACCCCCATGGCAGATTCTTTATTTCTTTCCCTTTCTCTCTCTTTCTCTTTTCCTTCCCTTCCAGACTATGGATTACAGAACATACATTAAAGGGTTGTCATGTGTATCTTTTGCCTGTATTTAATGCTCAGTTCTAGGTTGGCATTAGTACCCTTGACAATTGTTAGCACACTGTTCCATTTTCTGTCTTACCTAGCCTCTGGCTCCCACACGTTTGTGATAATTTCCACCTTTGACAAGACCTCCTGATATATGTTTCACTTGACCTTGGATATTGGTACCATAATATGTACATATATATTTATGTCATGCAAATAAATGCAGTCATTCTGTATCTGTCTCTCTCCTTCTGGCTAATTTCACTCAACATAATCTTCTCCATGTCCATCCATTTATAGGCAAATTTTATAACTACATTTTTCCTAACAGCTGCATGGTATTCCATTGTGTAGATGTTCCAAAGCTTCTTTTTCCAGTCATCGATTCTCGGGCACTCTGGTTGTTTCCAGATTCTGGCTATTGTGAATAATGCTGTTATGAACATAAAAGTAGGGATGGTGTTTCCGCTGCGTATTTTTGGTTTCCCAGAGTAGATTCCCAGGAGTGGTATGACTGGGCCAAATGGGAGTTCAATTTCTAGTGTTTGGAGGAATGTCCATATTGTTTTCCAGAAAGGCTGTA
Source organism: Cryptotis parvus (assembly GCA_021461705.1). NCBI lineage: Eukaryota > Metazoa > Chordata > Mammalia > Eulipotyphla > Soricidae > Cryptotis > Cryptotis parvus. Next base: position 66,016 of record JAJIBD010007648.1, on the reverse strand, counting down.
CAAGCCGGCATTCCCACCAACAATGGATGAGTGTCCCCTTTTCCCCACATCCACGCCAGCACTTGTTGTTCTTGCTCTTTTGAATATGTGCCAGTCTCTGTGGTGTAAAATGATATCTTGTTGTTTTGATTTGCATCTCTCTGATGATTAGTGATGATGAGCATTTTTCCCTATGTTGTTTGGCCATTTGAATTTCTTTTTTGCTGAAGTTTCTGTTCATTTCTTCTCCCCATTTTTTGATGGGGTTGTTTGTTTTCTTCTTGTAAAGTTCTACCAGTGCCTGATATATCCTGGATATTAACTCCTATCAGATGGGTATTGGGTGAATATTCTTTCTCATTCTGTGGACTGTCTTTTTATCTTAGTCACTGTTTCTTTTGAGGTGCAGAAGCTTTTTAGTTTCATGTAGTCCCATATGTTTATCTTTTCTTCTAGTTGCTTTGTTAGTGATAAAACCTAAATATTAATGGTATTGTTAACATGTTACCTTAACTGCAGTACTACTAATAGAAAGTGGTCTAAAATATGCTATTAAATTCATTGTTTTCTGTAAATCCAAAGAGATTGCAGTACAAAACAATCAAAAGTTTGCTTTTGGATATTTAGTGTATAAAGATGTAGTTATATAACTGAATAAAGGTGGGGGGTAGAGCTGTGTATGATCAAACAGGACTTTGTAGATTATTGTAGTTAAGTTGGTATAAACTGAACTAGAGTGTCATAACTTTTAGACTGTTCAATATAATCCCCATGGTACCCACAAAGAAAATAGCTATAGAATATGTATGGAATTAAATGGAAAAGGGTATTAAAACTTTTCACCATGAAAACAAACTAAAGTTAAGAAAATATAACTTTCTAATAATGTATGTATGAAACTTTAAATATAACTTTCTAATAAGTATGTATGAACTTCAGTAATGAAGGGGTCCAAAGATAGATTTCAATCAAATTTATGACAAGAAAATTATATATTAATAAAATATTCAACACACACGGTTTGAAAGATAGTACAGGGGTTATGGTAATTTCTTTGCATATGGCCAGCCCGAACTCTATCCTGGTCACTTCATATAGTTCTTCTAGTACTGCCAGTCAGTGACCCTTGAGTACAGAGTCAGAATATAGCACCTAAATACTACCTGGTATCAAAACTCCTTGCCCCCACCCAAAAGTAAAGACTCAATATAGTTCAAGGGGCTGGAGTGATAGTGCAACGGGTAGAGCATTCGCCTTTGCACATGACTCACTTGTGTTCGATGCAGAGCCAGGAGTAATCCCTGAGCATCATTGGATGTGACTCAAAAAAGAAAAAAAAATAGCGCAATTATTAATATCAATATTTATATACCTAGTTATAGACTCTCAAAATATATAAAGTACAACTGGACATAATTGAAGAGAGATAATCTATGTTAAAACATGTAAACTTATTTTACAAGGTCACCAGTATTCTGATGCCAAAAATCAGACAAGTACACTACAAAAATGACAGTTATAGGCTAATATGTTTGTTGGAAAACAGATTTCTAAAAAAAATTAACAAATCTTCATTATCACATTAGATGTATTATCATACCATGAGCAAGTGGGATTTTTCTTTGGGATGTAAGGGTAGTTTTGCATATGCAAATCAACCAATGTGAATACCTCATAAGGATTGAAAAAAATGTTTGATCATTTCAATTGGCACGGAAAAGTTTTTGCAACATTCAACATTCCTTTCATGATAGCTCTAATATTTAAAGTACAGAAAAAATGTTCTTCCAGCATGAAAAGGCCAAATATGACAAGCCTACAGCTAATACTACTTAATGGTGTAAAGCTGAAATGTCTTCCTGTGATGTAAGGAACCAGGCAGTTGTGTCCACCCTTGTCACTTCCTTTATACATAGCACTGGACATCCTACCAAGAGCTATTATGCTAGAAAAAAAGTAAAAGGAATCCAAATAAGAGAGAAAGAAGTAAAATTATTTGCAGATGACCTGATCTTATATAGAAAACACTGTAGCAAAGAATGCTTAAGTGAATGAATATTAAAGTACTAAGATAAAAAACATTAGAAAATCAATTGTGTTTATATAAGCTAACAATTAATCACCTGTAAAAACTAGCAAAGCAATTAGATTTGCATTAAATCAAATTTACTTTCAAATTAAGGAGGTGAAAGATTTATTTACTGAAAACTACAAAACACTGATGGAGGAGAATGATGGGAACATTTATGTGTGTATATATTCCAGATCTATGAATTTGAAGTATATTTAAAGCAATTTAAAGATTCAGTGCAATCTTTATCAAAGATTTTTACAGGAATAAAAAAGTCTTAAAATCTATATGAGTTCCATAAGATACTAAATACAATACTAAGATACGGCGGCAGAGCCTGGCAAGCTACCCGTGTTGTATTTGATATGCCAAAATCACTTGATCACTTGACATCCCATTATTCATCGATTTGCTCGAGCAGACGCCAGTAATATTTCCATTTGACCCTATCACGTGCTACAGTGTAGCCCAATGGCATCTGGTTGCTTCAGGAGTACAAAGAGCCTCAATCTGCTTGATGAAGAAGTCTGACCATCTTGTAGGTGGGCAGCCAATGATCTTTTAACATTCTGGATGAAGAAGTCTGACCATCTTGTAGGTGGGCAGCCACATGATCTTTTTACATTCTGTGGGATCCAGTCAGTAACGGCTCTAGTCCAGCGGTTGTCTCCAAATCGCATTACATGTCCAGCCCACCTGATTTTTGATGGCTTGGCAAATGAGACAGCGTCCCTGACTCTTGAATAGTGACGGAGGTCGGAGCTTCGGATTCCTTCTTTCACTTGAGTGAGGCGTGATATTCCAAGCATAGCTCTTTCGATTCCTCTTTGGGAGGCCCGATTAGCATTCTCATCCTGCTTTCGTAGGGCCCAGGTCTCTGAGGCATATGTTAATGCAGAGAGAATGGTGGAGTTGAAGAGATGTGCCCGGAGCCGGAGGTTCTTTGTCTTTTTAACTATTTCTTTGATGCTTTTGAAGGCATTCCATGCCGCTCTCTTCCTCCTGCGCAGTTCAGGTTTTAGGTCATTCATTATGTTGACTTCTCGACCTATGTGCACATAACTGCTGCATTCAGAGATGTTTGTTCCATTGAGGGTGAATGGGGCCTCTGGAACTAGTTCATTTTTCATGAACATAGTTTTGCTGAGATTCAGCTGTAGACCTATCTTTCCACATTCTTGGTTGAAGTCAGCCAGCATTTGTGCCGCTTGGCTAATGTTTGGTGTTATTAGAATGATGTTATCAGCGAAGCAGAGGTGGTGTAGTTGCCGACCATCTATCTTCACTCCCATTCCTTCCCATTCTAATTGTTGCATGATGTTCTCGAGGGTGGCGCTGAAGAGTTTTGGTGACATGGTATCACCCTCCTGAACCCCTCTTTTGACATTGATGATCATTTCTTTGTAGAATGGTGAGATCCTGGTGGTGAATCTGTAATACAGCTCACTGAGGATCTTGATGTATTGGGTTTGAACGCCCCTGTTTGGCTAGGGCTTCAATGACCGCTTCAGTCTCCACAGAATCAAAGGCTTTCTTTAAATCAATGTACGAGACAGAGTGGCATCCTGAACTCCCTACAAACTTCAATGAGCTTGGTTACCGTGTGGATATGGTCGATTGTGCTAAATCCTTTTTGGAAGCCAGCCTGCTCGCATGGTTGCCCTTCATCTAAAGATCTGCTAATACTGATCAGGATAACTCGGGTGAACAGCTTGTAGATGGCAGACAACAGGCTGATGGGGCGATAGTTGCCAATTTTGTGGATGTCTCCCTTCTTGAACAGTAGAACTGTCCTGCTGGTTTTCCATTGGGAGGGCACCTTGCATTCGGACAGGTAGCGTGTGAAGAACCGAGCCAGTCTATTGATGAGTACTGAAGGCAGATTCTTCAGGTGTTCGGGTCTGACTTTGTCTGGGCCTGGTGCTGTTCCTTTCTTTACTGACAAAATGGCATGTTGGATTTCAGAAGGGAGAATATTGGGGATGACATATCCATCCTGTGGAATTTGGTATGTGGGCAGGTGGATACCCATGTTGGCAAGCTACATGTGTTGTATTTGATATGCCAAATACCAGTAACAATTATATACCTCATCCCATGACCTGATGGAATGGTTTGAGGCTTGTTCCTGGGGCAAGCAGATGCCCTTGGGCTCTACTAGCATGAGACAGGACATATGGAGATGTTACTGGTGCCCGCTCAAAAAAAAATTGATGATGAACGGGAAGACAGTGATACAGTGAAGATACTAAATTCGTAAACTAATATTGAGTTAGAACAAAGTTGGAGATATCATAGTTTGATTTTAAGCTATCATAGTTTGATTTATAATCATATTGTTTTGCTTCTGGTAGCTTTATAATAATAAAACTATCAGAAGCAAAACAATATGATTATATAACAATATACCTATGGATCAGTGAAATATAATAAGTTCTGAGAAGCACCCAAATATATACAGCCAATTATTTTTATTTTTCTGGGGAAGCCCAGCTAGTCTTAGGGATTACTTCTGGACTGTGCCCAGAATTTACTCCTGGTGGGTGTTGGGGAACCACATATGGTTCCAGGAATCAAACCCAGGTCAGTTATATGCAAGACAATTGGCTGCTGGACTCCCTTTGGCCCATCAACTGATTTTTACAAAAGCTGGGATGCACAAGACTAAAGTTAGTCTAGTGAGTAAATGGTGCTGAAAAACTGGATAGTCATATGCAAAAGATTGAAACTGGACCCCTATCTTACGCCACAACCAAAAATTATGCAAAATGGATACAGGATTTAATTGTAAGGTCTGAAACTATCAATCTCCTAGGAAGTAATATGGAGGAAAACTTCTTGACATTGGCTTGAGTCATTGGAGAGAATAAAGAGGAAGAAAGTGATGAAGATTCTTATATAACCTAAAAGTCAGTGGGAATAACTCCCCCTTGATATTATCAATATTGCCTTTTTTTTTTACCATCTCTCACATTCCACATGCTATTTTGTTCTTTTCTTGAGAAGTTTTGCAAGCACATTCTCTTATTTGTGGTGCCGTTCTATAACTTTTGAATTTTTTTTAGCTTCTTGAGTCACACCTAGCAATGCCCAAGGGTTCCTCCTGGCTCTGCACTCAGGAATCTGTCCGGTGGTGCTCGAGGGATTATTGGTGCTCGAGGGATCATATTGAATGCCAGGTATGCACCCTGTGTTGGCTGCATGCATGGCAAGCGCCCTTACCCATTGGACTTTTGCTCTGGCCCCTAACTTTGGATGTTGTAGCTCTTAAAGATGGAGAGTCAGCCTCCTTTCCCCACTCCCAAATTTTTTGTAAGAGGCAGCATAAAGCAGCTCACTGAGCAAGTATTTGCATTGTGTATAGTACATTTTATTGGTGGAGTGTGTGGGAGCATACATTTTGAAACAGCACTTATAAAATAATCTAAAAAGGAATATTAGTATCCTTAAATCCCCCTGCTGATTTATTTCCCCCAGATGTGACAAAAATTCTTAGCATTATAAAGAGCATTTCAGCTTTAGCACTTACCACTCCCCACAATTCACACTTTGCATAACTCAAGGTTTATTAATGTGCTCTGCTAAAAACAGCTCCTGTATTCCAATACCACCCTTTATTCTCTCCCCTTTCCCTATAGTTCCTACAGGATCTGGGAAATATAGGATTGTATTGCCACAGAGGGAAAAGGTTATGCCTTTACTTTATGACATTAGGGGCACAGTTGCTTTGGCTGAAAATTGTAGTAAAACCTTCTTTCCAGTATGTTAGAAGATCTCAGTAAAGAGTTGGGAAATGGTGCCAGCGAGATAGCTTAAAGGGCTGAAGGACATGTTTTGCCTGCCTGAGTCCTGGCTTCAAGTCCTGGCACTGTACAGTCCCCCAAACACTTCTGGAGTGATCCTGGAGCACTTATCTAGTAGTAGCTCCTGAGCACCACTGGGTGAGCATCACCAAAACCAAAATAAGCAAAAGCAAATTATAGAAGAATCATGGAAAAATTTTGGGAGATCTGGTTAATAATCTTTTAAAATCTTTTCTTTGAAACACCAGACTTAACACTATTTAATAGTAGGGTTTCATGCATATATTCTACTAACACACAATCAGTGTTGGGTTTCCTGTACCATTGTCACAGTGTCCCTCCACTTACCACTCCCCACTCTTTTGCTTAGCGCAGACTGGTGTCGTTTTGGGGACAGAACCTGGCTATACTCAGGGCTTACTCCTGACTTTGTACTCAGGGATTAGTCCTGGCATTGCTCTGGGGAACCATATGTGGTACAACATGTTTGAGGTCAAACATGTTGGCTGCATGCAGGGCAAGGACCTTAGCTGGTATATCATCTTTCTGGTTCCCAGTATGCTCAGTGCTGTGGACCAATTTCAGATTTTATTACCTTTTTGCCATTTGTTGTTCCCTTAGTTTTTTCCTTCCCACATATGAGAGAGATCACTAGCCTGATAGTCCACATGTATCCATACAGCAGCAAGTCACATGAACATCTTAGGAAAAACTAGCTCTCTGGACCTGAATGAGCCATCTGTAACTTACCTATTTCTATGAATCAATGGCCATTCTGCTGCTTATTTATTACTTCTATAAATGCAGCAATGGCTGAGCTTTTCCTCTTCCCAGGTGTGTAGTAGTGCCTGTTCCACTACTTTGGACTTTTTGAACTTGATTCCATATATTTGCTCTCCCTATTCAGCTATCTGGTCAGCATCAGCTCTCAGAGACTAGAGGGTTTTGCAGCTTTCAAGACAGACAAGTTTCAATTCAGAACTTGTTTCATTTACTCAGATACATTGTTTTCTTATTTGTAAACTAGGCAAATATATTTACCTTGGAAGAGTAGAATACTACCTCAAAGAAGATACAACAATGCAAGTGACATATTAACATGCCTTGCATTTGTCACTTGCCACTTATCTTTCCATTGATTTGCTCCAGCGGACGCCAGTAACATCTCTATTCATTGGGAATGAGGTCATTATTGTTACTGTTTTTGGCATATCAAATACATCATGGGTAGCTTGCCAGGCTCTGCTGTGGCTCTGGGTTCTATCCCAGGAGGCCCAGTCATTTTCTATGTCAGATCATCAGCCATCCAACATCCAGGGGTTCCTGGGGCAGAGCCCTAGGTATAGACAAAGCTGTCTTCCTGCCACCTGCTGACGCAGCTGCACACTGCAGCCACGGCTGGCATTTGACTACTTAATAAATGGAGTTATGTCACTCATGTCATGACTTTTATGAAGATTCGGGTGAATGACATAGCAAAACTTGGGGCTTGCTTTGCCTGGAAACTCAGAAACATCTTAGTAGTAGAATGAATTTAGTTTTCTATACTGTAGCTCTTAAGACTTTGGTTTTTCAGAGTGGAAACTGAAAGATGATACGTAGATGATTCTGGAAAGTTTTGCAAAATTGTGTGGGAGGAGATGAAGGGCTATTGATTAAAGAGGAAAGAGGGACCTCTAAAGTGAAAATCAGTGGGCCTGATGCATGTGATTGTTTCTGCTGTGTGATGAGGAAAATTCGTGCTTTCTATCTAGAGTAATTTTGTGCACCTATAAGAAATATACATAGCCCTGTTGAGTGAGATGTTGGGGCCAGATTTGTTACAGTGTGGAACTGGGTTTCATAGTGGACACTGGTATTAGGGACTGGAAAAAAAATTATTCTACTCAGGACTTGCTATCTGAAGGGTTTAGGCAGGTTATCATTACAGGGAGTGACACTGCCTTTCCTTGGAATAGGAAATACTTAGGATGTTGTTTAGGATGTTGATTCCAAACTGTGGACCTGTGGAGAACGGGACAGGCTGCCATTATCCTGACCTTTCCACCTTCTACTCTGCATCTAGTAAGAAGATCCCATCTTTGCCACAGAACAGTGCCCTCTGCTGTTGGTCAAATCATGGGAACCCTGCTCATGAGCGCTTCCAAAGCAAGTTTTCTCCTGTCTGCAGAGATCAACTGTGCAAAGCCAGTGGTGAGTGTCCTGAATCTCAACAGAAGTCAGACTGGAGAAATAACTGCGCTCAAGTCTCCTTCCTTTGTTTCTGGGCAGGTTCTACTCCGCCATACATATCAACGCTCGTTTTCTCCGTAAAGAGAAAAAATCTTAGTTTGCAAGAATTTTTCATTTTTACCATAGAACTTTGAATTTAAAAAGAAAATTGGAGGGACAATACAGAGCTTAAGGAGCTTGCCTTGCATGTGGCAGAACTGGTTCGAATTTCCTCACCACACACCACCCTCCGAGCATTTCTAGGATCACTCCCCAGCATTGTGCGGGAATAACCACTGAGTACCATTGAGTGTGGCCTAACGTTCTGATTTTCCCCCCCAAAATCTGACTTTTCGACTAGGTAGATAATGTAGGAAGTATAGGAGGTAAGGCGCTTGACTTGCATGTAGCTGACCCTGGTTCAAGTTCTTGGCAGCACATGTGGTCTCCCCAAGTACCATCAGCACGCACTGATGGGTACAGAGCTGGAAACAGCTCCCGAGCACCCTAGGTGTCACCCCAATCCTTTTTCTCTTCTTTTCTTCCCCCCCTCCTCCTCCCCTTCATCTTAAATTTCAGCAAGTCTCCTTCAACAGTGCTGATATGTTTTGCTGACTTGTTCTGCATTCTGGAGTGTTTTTATTGATCCTCTGCCTACTGAGAAAAAATCTAAGCTTAAAATTTTCAGTTACAAGTATTCTGATTATAACCCTAAACAATATAGTTAAGTTACATTTATTTTACAACAAAAGAGACAGTGTGCAGATTTTAAGCCTGCCTAGTAGGAATTCATCTATTCTGCAATAACTTCTGCATCATTCCATGGAGCTACAGCAGAAAATGTAAGGCTGAATTATGAAATATGCATACAGATTTCTTTTCTCAAATCACTTTTTAAAAACACCATGTGCTTCCTTCCCCATTCCCAACACACACACTCTCTCTGATTCGTGTCGAAATCCAGTTTGAGACTAGATTTCTTAGATTTCTAGATTTCTTGCTCTGTTTGGCAAGAAGCTGGTAAAAGGGAGAAGCCAACACCTATCTTTTCATTTTGCCATTTATGAAGTTCAGTTTAATGTCCCTTTAGCCACCCAGCAGGAAGAATCTGCCAGATTTCACTGGATCAAAGAAGGGTCTGAGCCTTCAGAAGGCTGGCTCTAGAGGATTGTGTCCCGTTAGTGCATACTGACTTCCCAAGTGAAGACTTCTTAGGAAGGGAATGGTGAGTGTGTCACAGACTGGAAGTAATTTTGAGCTTCCCAGAACCTGAGGCTGGAACTCTGAGAGTACTGGGAATATGAATGGAAGGAAAGGTGCAGCTTGAGTTCTGGCACTGACGCTGTAATATTTGTTAGGCTCAACACAACACAGGGAGTGTGTCCACCTGTGTATTCACAATGTACAGTGTAAACTGTTCTTTGAGTGTACCTAAGGTGATCATTATCCTGGCTTGCTAAGAGTCCAGGATGGTTTCTTTGTTTGGGCATAATTATTTCCTCAGTGCAACTAACTGAACCCAGTCCTTCCTACATGGGAGATATGTGTGAGTCACATGCCTGGCTTCCTGGCATACTTATTTATAAAGTCCTTTTCTATTATCAGCTATGTCTCAATTGCTTAAGAAAGGTATTAATCTAACCACGGTAGGATTGATTTTTCAGCAGTGCCACCGTGTGGTGTCAAGCAGCACTGCCAGTGGATCAAGAAGTCTTGATTTTTTTTCCTGCTAGTGTGGACACCAGAATGATCCCAGCCATGCTGGTTTGGGTCTGCAGAGCTTTCAATGCTTCTGACAGTTTAGCAAATAAGAGTGTTTTAATATATTTAGATATATTCTGTTAAGGTGGGTGCAGCAATGAGTTGGCAACACAAGATATTATTTAAAGGATACTCATAGTTTGTGGTTTATATAGTTACATGCTATTTATTCTAGAATAGTTGCTTTCTTTTGTCCTAAAGAAATCCTGGTTTTTACCCCCATTGGTTATTTGTGGTCTTCTGTACTCTTTGCTATAACTTTCTAATGTATCAATCTATGACCTAGAAAGGTTATAACTATTAAGAAGACATCTGTGAGCTATAACTTTGAGTTTGTGGAGAGAGAGAGAGAGAGAGAGAGAGAGAGAGAGAGAGAGAGAGAGAGAGAGAGAGGATCAATCAATAGGTGGTGAACATGCTTTACATGTGGGAGGCCCAGATTTGAAGGTTTGACCCCTGGCATGGTATAGTCCCCCAAGCATCGCCTGGTAGTGACCCCAGGAGATCGTAGCACCACTGGCCATGCTCCCAAACAAAATCAGGAACCAGAGTGATAGTACAGTGGGTAGAGTCTTTGCATTGCATTTGGGTTTGTTCCCTGACATCCTGTAGGGTCCCCTAAACCTTCCAGGAATAATTCCTGAGTGCAGAACTGGAGTAACCCCTGAGCACCACCAGGTGTGGCCCCAAAACAAAATAAACTTGCCCCAGCCCAAAACACAAAACAAACAACTCAAGCACAAATGGAAGTTTGGGGAAGATAGATCAACTAGCTGAGTACATGCTTTGCATATATGAGTGGGAGTTTGGTACCCTATACCACACAGCTCCAGGCCACTACTGGGAGTGGTCTCTGTACAGAGATCCAGTAGCTGCCCTTATATACTTCTGTGTATGCATCCAACCCGCCCCTCCCAGGCCCCAATTAGCAGAGCTGGACATTGATGTGCAAGGTCAAAACTAATTAGCAATTAAGCAGACATCTGCTTTTGCTTATCCAATCTCTCCCCCTCTCTGTGAATGGAGCCACGTTTTCTGTGTAAACACATTTTATATAGTTTAGGTGGAACTGGCTCCCCTTTTATTTTGCCCCCTTTCTTCCTACCCATTACAATAGTTGGAAATGTGGTTCTTCAGCAATGGGTATTTATGCTTGACTGATCAGAGTCAATCCTTTTCTACATTGACTATTTGATGAAGTAGTTGTTGAGATCCACTAAACCACATTTTTTGGACCGCACTGTCATTTCTGGAAAAATTTTTGTTCTTCTATGAGACTCAGGCTAGTGGCAGCACTGAAAACAAATGTCCGTTCAAAGAGAGGATAGGGAGGAAAGCATGAGGACTTTGCTTTTCAGCTTCTGCATTCAGCCGTATCTCTAGCTCCAGAGAGCTTTTTGTTCCAAGACTCAGAACACTTTTGGGTGATCTTCAGCTGTAAATTTATAAAAGAATTCAAGCAAAGGCTTCTTGCAATCAGAGTTCTAATATGAGCAATAAGCAGTGCAGGGGGCCAGTACTAGGTTTTTAAGATGCACTAGAGGAACTGCTCAACCTTTGCTTAGCGAGGCATTTGCTGCATTATTCCAATAATGCCTCTGTGATTTTTTCTTACTATCTGTTCTATTGAGCTTATCCATATAACTGCAGAAATCTGTTGACAGAGCTCTTTACTGGGCAAAGTCAATCTTGGAAAGAGAACATGGGCAAAGAAAGTAATCAAGTAGGCCACCCTCAATGGAAAACTTGATGAAAACCTTTTCCCTTCACAATTCCGGCTGCCTTTTCTGTGCAGACTTCAGATTCCACTTGTCGCTCTTTGGTCTGAGGATGCTTCTTGGGCTAGTGGGGTAACATGTCTTCTGTATCAAGCGTCAGAGATGGAAAGAGGGAAGCATCTTAGCCTCCACAGCATGTCTCTGCTCAGTATCTTAGGCAGTATGTTGACAAGGAAATCCGGATTTATAAAACTTATATGGAAAATCAAGTAGCCGAGCAGTCTGATGAAAAGAGGGCAGTGAAAAGAGATAGCGAAGAATCCTGAAAAGAGAAAGCCAAGAAATTGTTAACCAGAGGTTTGGAAGTTTGAAACAAAATAGCAAATCAAACCGATATGCATGTCCAACTCTGTTGTGTGATACAAAAATATCCCAAATAATTGTGATCTCTCCATTCCCATAACCCCTTTTACAAAGACAGCAGACACTGGTCTGCCTTCTACCCCTCTCTCTTCCTTCTTGTACTCACCTTCCTTTTTTAAAATTCATCACCATCACACACTGTATGACCAAAACCCAAATATGAACATCTTTGTAATTGTATATCTCACGGTGGTATAATAAAATACTTATAAAAATTCATCACCATCTGAAGGGCTAGTGTATTTATTTATTCATTCATCTATTTTTCATTTATTTGAGTCACACCTAGTGATGCTTTGGGGTAACTGCTCACTCTGCACTCAGGAATTACTCCTTTCAGTGTTCACAAGTCCGCATAGGATTATGGTGATCGAACCCAGGTTAGCAACATCCTGTTCACTGGACTTTCCCTCTCCCAATTTTTTTGTTTTTAAAATTTTGTTCCCAAGTTGACTGCACTAATTTATATCCCACTAGCAGGATTTATGTTTCTGTAAGTACGTCCATCTCCTTTCTAGCATTGATCACATGAGATTTTATTTAATAGTTTAGGTAATACACTTACGTTACCTTTATAGCTTAATACGGTCTTCAAATTTATTGTACTTGTATACCAAATTTACTCTACCCACTACTCTCCTTGTGTCGCCTCTGATTTAGTTTTCTTTTTTCTCACCTATCCCCAACTGTTTTTTGGTAGACTAGTTTTGGTATATATATATATATATATATATATATATATATATGTACCTTCACCACAGTGCCAAAGACCATCTACAAATGCCTGTTACTTCTGGTCCACTTCATTCCCTCCACACAATGTTAATCCTGTGTGTAATTCAGTGCCCAGAGTTTATCAGTTGATTTTGTCATAACCCTTGATCTCTCTATATGCCATGGATAAGTGAGATCATATGGCATTTGTCCTCCCTCTAACTTCTTTTTCCCAACACAATACCTTCCCATTCAACCCAAGTTTTCGTGAACTACAAGATTTCATTTTTTTTCTGTGGTTGTATAGTATTCCATTGGCATATATATCACAGCTTCTTTATCTATTCCTCCATTATTGAACACTTGGGTTGTTTTAATACGCTGGCTGTTGTACTAACTCAGCCAGTCAAATAGATGTGAACTATTATCTTACAATAATCTTGATTTACGTTTTCCTTAGGAATAGATGCTGAGTATCTGATCATAGAATATTTGCCTTGTGTTTTCTCTTGTCCTTTTTTTACTTTTCTTATTGATTGAGAGTTATTTTCGTGCAATTATTACCAATAGTTTTCCACTGTTTTAATTTCAATGATCTTTCCATAGGCTTTGTAACTTTCACTGAATCTAAGTACTGAAGAACAAAAAGCTAATCTTATGAAGTCTAGTTTATCTACCTTTTCTTTAGTTATAACTTTTTGTATATTATAACTTTTTGTATATAACATTTTGTATCTTAAAAACTAAAGGATTATTTCTTATCCCTGAATACCTAAAAGACATTTTGGTTTTCTATAAGAGTTTATGATAGTTTGTAGAAGTCCTCAAATTCTCTACTCCTCCCTTTAAGAGGTGCCCCTCTATTGTAATGGGTATTGGACTTACAGACTTGCTTCTTGTATTCTCAGGAGGAAGACAGGTATTTGTGTTGAGAGGAGACCTCAGCATTGTTATGGTGAGGACCATATAAAAGGAGATAAGGGGCTGAGTTCTGCTGCTAATTAATCAGCAAAAACTTGCCAGAAATGGGGTCAGCTATCTTGAAAACAGACCTGTGAGTCCCAGACCCACCTTCAAAAAGACTATGGTGTTGGCTGACATTGTAACTGTAGTCTATATTCATAGTAACTTCATGGTTCTTTTTGTATGGACATGTGTGGTGGTGGAACCCGGCGGTGTGCAAGGGCTTATTCCTAGCTCTGTGCTCGAGGATCATTCCTTCCAGAGCTTGGGGGGGATATGTGGTCCTTATCCACTGCACTGTATTCTAATTCTAGTGTTGATTTTGGCAACAGAAGTTAAGATCCATTCTCATTCAGCATCTTGTTCATATTGAAATCAGAAGTCCTTTACTTCTTTTAATTGAAAAACTATCTTCCCATCATGCTGCTTGAGCTGGCTCCAGTATTTCCGAGGAGTTTGAGATGACATTTCCAGAAACTGTTTTAGTAATAACCCATCTTACCTCTTGGGTCAGGTACAATATACCCCATGTCCCACAGAAAGTTGGTGAAGGAAAAGAGGGAAAAAAAATTCCAATTTGATGTAATGATGTAGATGGACTAGCAATATGTCTATCAGGTTCCCTATGGTATACCAACTCTTTTTTAAAATTTATTTATTTTTTACTTTTTTATTTTTACAATTACAAAGAAATACAATTAAAAAGTTCATATTTGGGTTTTGGTCATGCAGTGCTCCAGCACCCGTCCCGCCACCAGTGCCCATCTCCCACCACCAATGTCCCCGGTTCCCCCCCCCTCCCCCCCAGCCCTCCTCCATGGCAGGTTCTTTATTTCTTTCCCTTTCTCTCTCATTCTCCTTTCCTTCCCCTCCAAACTATGGATTTCAGAACATACATTAAAGGGTTGTCATGTGTATCTTTTTGCCTCTATTTGAATGCTCAGTTCTAGGTTGGTATTAGTACCCTCGACAATTGTTAGCACACTGTTCCATTTTCTGTCTTACCTAGCCTCTGACTCCCACACACGTTTGTAATAATTTCCACCTCTGACAAGACCTCCTGAAACAAGGTCATGTTTCACTTGACCTTGGATATTGGTATCAGAATATGTACATATATATATTTATGTTATGCAAATAAATGCAGTCATTCTGTAACTGTCTCTCTCCTTCTGGCTAATTTCACTCAACATAATCTTCTCCATGTCCATCCATTTATAGGCAAATTTTATAACTTCATTTTTCCTAACAGCTGCATAGTATTCCATTGTGTAGATGTACCAAAGCTTCCAGTCATCGATTCTCGGGCACTCTGGTTGCTTCCAGATTCTGGCTATTGTGAATAATGCTGCTATGAACATAAAAGTAGGGATGGTGTTTCCGTTGCATATTTTTGGTTTCCCAGAGTAGATTCCCAGGAGTGGTATGGCTGGGTCAAATGGGAGTTCAATTTCTAGTCTTATACCAACTCTTTTTAAGGCAGGTAATTTTTATCCTATATGTCACTTGTCACTTGTCTTCCCATTGTTTGATTTGCTTGAGCAAGTGGCAGTACCATCTCCATTCATTGGGAATGAGGTCCATTATTGTTACTGTTTTTGGCATATCGGATACACCACAGGTAGCTTGCCAGCCTCTGCTATGGCTCTGGGTTCATCCAAGTGGTCCCAGTCTTTTCCTATGTCAGACCATCAACTATCCAGGGCCCATGGGGCAGAGCCCTGGTAGACAAGCCTATCCTCCTGTCTGCTACCTGTCAATGCAGCTGGGCACCACAGCCACACCGGCAACACCTTGAGGGGCAGGCAAGCGCTTCTATTATTACACAAACGGTATCTAAAATTCTATGCTGCTCCCTACAGCCTTACTCCATAACATCACCAAATCTTAGTACCACTCATGGGCAAACTTTCACTATTACCAGCATGTAAGTCCCTCTCCGACTCTATCCCCAAGTTCTCTCAGTTCTTTAACAAGTTTCCCAGGATTATCCTCTATTTATCCTTTTACTTTGCATTCTCCCACATTTATGTACAATTGATTTAATTGGCCTTACAATCATTTCTATACATATATAAATACAAACACACACACTAAATGATCTCATAAAAATGTACAAGTACCCTAAGTGTTTCATGCCTTCTCGTCTGCGTCAGGTGCCCCAACCCTATTTCTAGTAAGAGGCTCTAAATAAGTGGGTGTTAACCAAGCCTGCATCAATTACCCTCTCAAAAAATAATGGTTATCCTAGGTGTACACATGTTAATTCTGTGCTGGACCCTGGTGTTAAGGAAGAGGTGAAGGCAGCCTGGGAGTTCTTGGGAAATTCTGTTGGTTGTTTCATGCACACTGTATTCATGAAATAGTGAAACACTGTGGTCATGAAACGACCATGAACAAAATTTGAGGCAATTCACGTATATGATATGAAGGAACCCCTTTAAACACATTTTCAAAAGAAAATTTAAACGTTTAAATGCCAACAATTTTGTTAACCATTTTGTTGGAACTCTTTCTAAATAATATTTCAGACCACTTTGAATATATTTCTATGCCTTCTTAAACAGGTTATGATGAACATAATTTTACCTTTTCTGGAAAATGTGGGGACTTCATAAATATCAATTTTACTTTGCTGTCATGATTCCCTCAGGGTTCCACACTCAGTTGTTTGAATCTTGAATTATTACTCAGTTTAACAATTTTTTGGAGCATTTATTATGCACTGGCACTTTTAGGGGACTACATTTTATTCTTCATCATTATTTTCTACTTTCAAAATCTACTGTTAAGCAGTGAAATTCTTGCATCTAGAATTCCCTCCCATTTATTTTTTTACTTTCATGGCAGATAACATGTTGATGTTTAACAAGTTTTGGTATAGGACTGTATCACGTAGTAGTGTGAAAACCCAATAATCTTGCTATGAACCACAAAAGGATATAATCCATTTTTAAATCTCTGTTGTTATTGGTAAACAGGATACACAGAGCATGCATATTTACATTACAAGGATAACTTAATCCTTAATAAAAGGATTTATGATTTGCCACTTTTACTTTAGGTGATAAGATTTTGTTTTTGTTAACTACTAGACCATTGGTTTCTAACATTTGGAAACCTGAAGGTCAGGAATGTGGCTTGGAGCACATGCCTTATATATGTGATTCTAGGTTTGATCCCAGGTCCCTAGATCACCACTGAGTGTGACCACCATAACAAGGAAACAAAGTGGAAATTTGAGATTAGTGATTTCTTTTTACATAAAAAGTCACAACTGACCTATATAATTACTGAAGATAGCGGTCAATTTTACTCTGTGTGAGTATATATACAAAGTTATGTTTAGGTTTTGCCATTTTCTAGGATAGGACTAAATAAGCTAAGTAGGATTCTAACTTTTATTTACCTTATAAGGAACAATACTGTCTTCTTCAGAAGAGACTTATTCTAGGAGAGAAAGGACATAATAGTTCATTGAATCTGCTTATAAGCTGAGTGAAATGAGTCAGGAGAGAGGGACAGTATAGTATTCATTTGTGGAACATCTATATCTATAAACATCTATATCTGTAAAATGAGAGTATGAGACTAATATCAAAGTCTAAGGAAAATGGGGGCCAGGAGGACTGGTCAGTGGTTGGAAGCTTGCCACAAGAGTGTTTGGAGGGCAAAGGACAGTTAGGATAGAGAAGAGACCAGTATGATGACGATAGTTGGGAATGATGTTTTTGGACAGTGAGTGAGTGTTGAGAGTAGGTAAAGGGATATATCTGATAACCTTTCATTTTCTATTTGCAAACCATAAGCCCAAAAGAAAAAGGTGGGAGGAGTACTGAGAGAAAGTGCCTGTCATAGAAGCAGGTGGAGGATGGGGTGGGAGGGAAACTGGGGATATTGGTGGTGGGAAATGTATACTGGTGAAGGGACCAGTATAAATTTCATGAACAACTTTGTAACTGTGTATCTCACTGTGATTCAATAAAAAATAATGAAATTAATTTATTGGATCTATAATCACTGCTAATAGTTTTACATAAGACAATAGTTAAATGTGATATTTATATAACAATGATTTTCACTTACACATTGTATTTTCAAAGACATACATACTGTTGCATATATTTTTACATTAATTATGTACATATGAATAAACTAACAAATAGGGGGGGGTAAACTATATTATATTGTCAAGATTATATGACTGGTAAGAGCCAGGAATCAACCCTGTAACCTAGGTGCTACAGATGCAAATTCTGGGCTTTCTTGACTATGCCCTTTCTACTTAGCCAGCGATTCTTAGAGATACTAGGTGATGAAAGCCACACATATTCTAAGATGAACGTTTAAAAACAATAAAAATGCAAAGATGAGGATTTGTCCTCTGTTTCTGTGATATACCTGTTACAAAATAGTTATTCCATTTTCCTTTTGACCTCTTTGTGAGATAAAAATAGAAATTATGATCATACTAGAGAACTGTGGAAATGAAATGAAGCTCAGGGAATTGGAATGGAAACTTTCTGGATTACAAAATTGATCTATAGCTCAAGTGAGATTCAGTAGTGTGCCAGCTAGTCTATTGTTCAGGCATCCAGTGTAAAGAGTTCTTGAATATCACAGACCATTGAACCATCATGGTTTTCTGATAAAAGGGATAAAAGCAATTTTTGTTTTATTATGCTTTTTTGGGGGGGTTGTTTTCCTTTGGGGCTACACTTGGTGGTGCTCAAAGCTTACTTCTGACTCTGTGCTCAGGGTCATTACTGTAAGTGCTCAAGGGACCATATACAGTGGTGGGTATTGAACACATGTGCAAGACAAGTACCCTACCCTTTGTACTGTTGCTCTGGCCCAATTTTGTTTTTTCTTTCAGTGGTTGGTCAAAAGCAATGAGTCTGGGAGTAAATATGCATTTTGGGGTGGGGAACGTGCATACCCAGTGGTTAACAAAGCTTATTACTAGCTCTGTGCTCAGGGATCACTTCTTGCAGTGCCTGAAGGACTAGGGCAATGTCAGATTAACTGCAGGTAATGCAAGTGACACTGAACTATCTTTTTTGGCTTCTGGATATAGACTTTTCAGGCTTGATTTCAGAGAAGTAGCATCCAGCTGATTTTATTTTTATTTTTCCAATGAAATAGGGGCTAGGATAACTTTTTCATTATAATAACCATTGTTACTAGTATATGTGATATAACATATTTCCAAATATTTGAACGATCACAAAGACTATGGTTGGTTGTTGATAATTGTTTTTAAGGAAGAGATGTATTCTTCTGAGATTATATGGTCCATTTACCTTAACAATGTACAATTTCTGATGACTGTCAACCCTGATTCTAAAGGAAATATAAATTGCAAAATGTAATCTAATATAAGTTTTATCTTTTAGTCCATATACTAGTTTCTATATGGTACAACTATATCAAGAAGCCTAGTGCTTTATATCCAGTGTTTCCTCCATACCTTTGCATACATGCTGGCAATATTATGCTAAACATGAACCAACACTGATCCAGTATCATAAAGGAGCAATGGCTCCTATGTTTTAATTTATGAAACAGTTCTCACTAGATGGTGGGTGATACCCTGCGTTTCTGTGCTGTGGAATATTAGGGACCATGTAGAGATCACCGCGAACAAATACTATACTGTGATTGCAGGCGGTGAGAGAAATGATGTAAGACAGTTAATGTCCCTCTCTCCATTGAGGGTAGCTCATTAATATTTCTTTTTTGCCACCACTCTCTTGGCCTTTCCTGGACCTTTTTGAAGAACATGTCCTTTGTGCTGCAGTTAAAAAAAGGAAGAACAATCGTTCCTTGGAGTCTTTTGTTTAAGGTAGGAATGATTTGGAATATTATCTAGTATCTTTCATGGAAAAATACATGTGGAAGACTGGTATTTGGTAGTTTATAGATTTTTGAAACACCTTTGGGAAACAAAGACACTGAAGGAAGCTCAGAAGGATGGTGGTACTGACCTTATTGTTTTTACTGTTATTTTGTATATTTCTTGCAGTTTCTATACTTAAGACTTTTGATCTATGAAGAAAACAGCCAGGATAGGGATTGAATAAATTTCACTCTAATACTCATGATACAAAGATACTTAAAAATACTATTTTTTAGAAAAACTGTCATCCAATAGGGGATAAAAGCTATACTGTTGAAACTACTGGATGCACATGGCTATTTTCATTAAAATGGAAAAGTTTGTTCATATTAGTCATCTAAGGCTAAGGCTAATTTCTACCATATGTAGCATAGAAACTTTGACCCACAGCCCTGGTATAGAATCTTATCAGTCAAGCGACATCCAATGCTCAGGGAATATCTTGGGATACTGATAGGTGAATTACCTTTAGGGAGATCTCAGAGCTCTCACCTTTAGGGGTGAGGACTTGCAAGTTCTGGTACCTTTGTCCCAGGCCACAGAGTTCTAGTTAGAGGCTTTATGCAGTTTGGGTCTCATTTTCCTTGCTCCCAAGGTTCTAAAAATATTTAATAAATAGAAATACTTCTTGGCTGAATTGTGATTTGACTTAAAGGAGGCTAAAAAAATGTGTTAATCGGGTTTTTGGTTTTGTTTTTTTTTCACCATTTGTTTTAGACAAATTTAGTAAACACTGGGGGCAGCTTTTCTATAACTTATTATTTCTGTTTGTAGTTTAATATAATATATATTTCTGACTTCCATAATCGAATCGCTTTAGGGTATGCTAGAGATTGGTGTCATGCCTATCTTAAATGAGTGTTTTGGAGAAGCTGAGATGATATTAGTTTTAAATTATTTTTAAGGCATTTAATGCAAATGCTTATAAAAATACTTCCCTGACCACTCTTTTTTTAAAAAAAAGTGTGTTCTTAATATAAATTCAAATCATTTACATGTTAAAATTATGAAGGGAAATAGGTGTTTTTGCAGACTTATAAAGAGTTTGGAAAAACAGCTGAATGTTTTTGGTGGGGCATATCTAATAAATGATTATGATTACTTCAGGTGGTGCTTGGCTGAACATGTAGTGCCAAGATCCAACCTAGGCATTCCTCATGCAGCGCATATACTCAGTCTATTGGGCTCTTTCTCTGACACACCATTTGGATTTTTAAGCTAGTGTATTTTAGTGGGGTCAACTAAAATCATTAGCAGAAAGATGTGATGGGAGTCTATCAATTCCAGATAGGAATTGGTCAGAAAAAAAAACCTTTGTTCTGACCAGGCTGAGAAGGTGTTACCACTCAAACCAGGATGTTCCTTTGTTTGCCAACGCTCACACTTCTCTCTCAAGGAACCGAGTCTCTAGTTCTTCTTCTATTTTCTTCAGAGTTTCCTGGTACTTCTTAAAAAGAGAAATGAAAACAACCTTTTAGTAATTAGAAGCTTTATGCTTTCTTATCACAGCAAGCATTGCATTGCAGGATGCTTTGGTATGGCACTACCTCTTTCTCCACTCCTAGGCCCCCGCCCTGCTCTTCTGGTTTCCATATCGCTAGGAATCATCATTGGGTGGGCTCCTGTGAGTACCTGGGAGTATATATAGATTAAGTACTCATTACTCATTTCAGAGTACAGAATTTACATATACAAGGGTACTTTTAGAGTGATATTGGAGGTTGAGTGGTTAATACTCTAAAGTCCTTTTTGTGGTACCACCTTGCAGTGTTAAAATTGTTCCAGACACAAGTCTTTAAAATCTTGCACCTTACCAAATGTTTATTATTATTATTATTATTATTTATTTATTTATTTATTTTGCTTTTTGGGTCACACCCAGCGACGCTCAGGGGTTACTCCTGGCTCTGTGCTCAGGAATCACTCCTGGCGGTGCTCAGGGAACCATATGGGATACAGGGGATTGAACCTGGGCGGCGCACGCTGGCCACTTGCAAGGCGAACGCCCTACCCACTGGGCTATTGCTCCGGCTCCACTTTGCTTATTCTTGTACTGAGAGGATCTGTACCTTTATGCAGAGGGCCTGATCTTCACAGAGCTGGGCCACAAATGCATAGTCTTCCATTACCTGAGAAGTCAAGATTCAGTCTTAAATTTTTCTCAAGTTGCTATAAAAACAAGCAATATGATGTTTCCTCTTCTAGTTTTCAAATAATTCTAAGTATGAGGTTTTTTTTTGCCATGAATTCATCTCCTTTTTAGCTATAGTTTCTGGCCAAGTGAGAATTATAAGGGCAGTTGGGAGAAGAATAGAGACTAACTTGTGCAGATACAAATTATAGAACAAATTCTGTTAAAAATACTAAAGACAATGCTAGGGATTATACTTATCTGTCATTTTTTCCCTTTATTCCCTCCAGTGCCCCATAGTAATCTTGGTTCTGAAACCTCATTATAATGCAGTGATTGAGAAATATATTAAATCATCCAAGGACCAAATATCCTTTCCTTTGGAGAAGTAACATTGAAGCTACTGTTACCTTGCTCAGCTCCTTCTCTCGTTCTGCACAGGAAGCTTCCAGTTGTTGTAATTTAGCCTGTGAAAATGAAGGAGACTCCCCAAAATTTATTTTGTTTAAAACAATACATGATTCTAATCTGGTTTCAGCTAAAAACTGCTCAAAGACGACCCTAGAGTCGGTTAAAGTGGATTGGGTGTGATACCAGGGATCTTCTGGAGCATTCAGACCATCCTAGCAATGCTCAGCCTCAGAGTGCAGGGCTGCTCAGGCCCGATATCAGTGCCACAGGTTCGCTAGGTGCCGGGGTGAAACCCAGGAGCTTGCACATATTTTACCTTTTGTGTTACCTTCCCTCCTCCTCAGATGCCTTTTTGATGATGGAAACAGACCATCTACTGCCCTGTGACACTGCTTGGTAAAACTGTTCTTTATTTTGGTGTGGAAAGTTGTTGCTCTTCTGCTGTGGTAAGGGGACCATGTAGAGATTTAACTGGGATTGGTTGTATGCAAGACAAGCTCCTTAAATCCACAGTGAATTCTTTTCTTTTACATGCTTGACCCTTTAACATTATTGGTGCTGCTCTTTTTACTTCCCAGAAGTTTGAGTCTTAGCTTTGTTGTGAGGCTATTTCTCTTAGAAAAAAATGCTGGACAACTTTATTCTTTTTCTTTTGTATTTATTGCTCACTCCGTTCTTTCTATGTTCCTTTACCCCATTTTCTTTCTTACCTTAAATATATGATGAAAGCCTATTTTCTATCTGCAACTATATGAAGAGATGAAGTTGGTGTCATAGGGTTACTGAGAACTTGGTAGTCAACAGGTTTGTTAATCTCCTGCCTCACAGAACCAATATTCTAGTTGGAAGAGATAACTAATAAATCAACCCAAGGATGAGAAGTGCAGTGAAGGAAATGAAAACAGCAATGTGATGAGAATCAGCGTTATGATACTTGGCAGAGGCTTCTGTGATAAGATGGTGTTTGAGATGAAAAACCCAAGCAATAACTATTTGCCAAGATAAGTGAATATGAATGAAATTTGCCCCAAGTAAAGTTTACACAAGGCCCATTGCTGTGAAAGAGCACAAACTTGATAAATGAGTGAGTTATGTAACTGGAGTGTAAAGGAAACTGATAAGTAGACAAAACGTAGGCTGGAAAAGTAGATATAGACAAGCATGTGAGTCAGTGTTCCTGGAAAGAATTTGATTCTTTTATTCTAATTGTAGTGAGAGGTTTGAAAAGAGCATTAATCGCAAAATGCAATTTACCTTGTATTTTTAAAATTAGAGTCCTTTATATGAATGGAAAGTAGATTGTTCAAGAGTTGGGAAAGAAAGCTTGTTAGGAAGCTACTAGCTGAGAAAGCTGGCACAGGGTAGGGGTGATAGTCCTAGTTGAAAGAATGGAATGGAGGCATTTGGATTGTTTCCACTTTTGTCTATATCCCAGTATTTCACATTTGGACTTTTCTAATGGTTCCTTCCTTTCCAGTCAGTTACATGCAGAACCAGGCACCCAAATGTGTTAGGATTATAGTTTCAAGACACTGGTCTGAATCGTAAGATGAAGCAGGAGCCTCATCAAACTGACATTATTGTCAGCATGTAAGAGCAAGAGGCAAAATATGTTGCATATTTCATAGAGATGCTAGCCCAAACATTTACATAACAGGTGAATGAACAGATGATTAAAAGTTTAACTCATTAGGATTAGAGTGGGTTTTTTTTTTGCCAGGAAAATATTTTAAATTATTACTGTTACTTCAAAATGTCTAGGACTCTCTGTAGTGAAATACCTAAGCTCATCTGACTACAGACAGGTTAATAAGACTTTGTCACTATTAAGATTCTTGAGTCTTTCTTGTTAGAAAAACTTGTTCTTGGCAGAAGAAGGGATCTTGGAAGAAAATCAGTCCTTGACTGCAGTTATTTCATATATATTCTAGATTTCTTTATTTTAAGTTTGGGTTCATGGGTAAATAACCAAACAAGCTTTCTAGGTAACTTTGGACTTTGGTGCACGTGTACACCTGTGTGTGTGTGTGGGTGGGGGGAGGGTTGGGTGGGTGGGTGGGTGGGCATCAATACTAACTTGGATAGCAAAAAGAGTGAGTCCCTATTATTTCATGTTCTATTGCTATTTTCATCCATATCTTCAGAAGCTTCATTTCACACAGTAAAGTGTGGGATTTAAAGAACTAGGGATAAAAATAAGACAAAGACAAGTACACATTCTACAGAAAGCATCAGATAAGAATACTAGATGCTTTTGAATAAAAAGAAATAAATCTACAATTTTTGTTTCCTGGATCAGATGAGTTTGTGGTCACAAGTTCCAACTTCTTACTTCTGGAATGTAAGTAGAGTATTAAAAACTTAGCGCTGTGTGAAGTCCTTACGACTAAAAGGTAAGTCTTAGTGCCTGAAATGAATAATCCGGGTTACATCCAATGACAAGGTGTGTTAATTGCTTACCATACAGGAGTAAGAAATCTTAACTCCACCTCTATAAATTAATATATGTGCTTCAGCCAGACTTTAGAATAATCACTGTAAGGGGCCAGAGGGATATTGCTTATAGATAAGGTGCTTGTCTTGCACGCAGCCGACCTGGGTTTTATACCAGCATCCCATATGGTCCTCTGAGCACCAATGGGACTGATTCTTGAGTGCAAAGTCATTGCTGGATATGACACCACAAACAAAACAACCCCCCCCCTCAAATAGAGCTTTAATATGGTGACTTAAAGATTTGGCCATCCAAGTATATGCAAAGTATATGCAAAGAATATTTTAATTGTGAAATTACATTCCATTATAAAACTGAAACTTGGAAAGTTTGAACTGTTTAACTTTGAATACCAGACCATAGGTAGGGGCCACAATTAAAAATGCCTCAACTAAAAAAATGCCTCAACTATATATGCACCTGTGCATTTATATTGACGAGAGAATAAAATGCATGCTGCTTCATAGAAATCTCTGCTAAGGGCAGAGAATTAAACTCTCATTGGTCTAGGAATATGCCTGAATAGAGCTAACACTATTAAGAATTTATTACAACTTTGATACTTGGCTCCTTTAGAAGATGTTTTCCTGGTACATAGTACAAATCCATGTAAGATTGCTTTTTTACTTACCTTTGCATCTTCTGGAGTACTCTTTGGGTTGCCTTGTTCACACCTGGTTGCCTTTTGTGATTTTCTTGTAAGCTACAGTTACAAATAAAAAAATAGAATTCACAAAAAGTATATCAAGTCAAAATATTTTTTTATTTTGAAGACAAAGAGAGTCTCTGTGGGAACCATGTAACTTGGCATTGATGAAAACTGCCACGAGCTTGTTCCTTGGCGGATACTCGGTGGTCCTGGAAGCTACCTGCACGGCAGAGCCTGGCAAGCTTCCCGTGTTGTATTTGATATGCCAAATACCAGTAACAATTATATACCTCATTCCGAGAATGGATTGTGGCTCTTTATGTTCCTGGAGCAAGCAGATGCCCTTGGGCTCTACTAGCATGAGACAGGACATATGGAGATGTTACTGGGGCCCGCTCGAGCAAATCGATGATGAACGGGAAGACAGTGATACAGTGATACAGTGATCTTTGTCTCACCTGTCTGGCTACAAACCTGTACGCTACTTAAAGCAGGAGCACCATTTTTTAAAAAATATTTCATTATACCTCCATGAAATACACAATTACAAAGATGTTCATGTTTGGGTTTCAGTCATACAGTGTTCCAGAACCTCCCTCCACCAGTGCCCATTTCCCACCACCAATGTCTCAGATTTCTCCCCACTCCCATAGCCTGCCTCTATGGCAGGTTATTTATCTCTTTTCTCTCTTTCTCTTTCCCTTCTCTTACACATTGTGAATTGCAATGCAAATATTTAGAGGTTATCATGTATATCTTTTTGCCTGTGTTCAATGCTCAGTTCTAGGTTGATATTAGCACTTTTGACGTTATTAGCACACTGTTCCTTTCTCTATCTTACCTAACTTCTGACTCCCACACATTAGTACATTTCCACCATTGATGAGGCATCCTGACCCATGTATTGCCTGACCTTGGATATTGGTATTATCATAATATGTATATATATATATGTCATGCAAATAAATGCAGTCATTCTATCTCTGTCTCTCTTTCTGGCTAATTTCACTCAGCATGATCCTCCCCATGTCCATCCATTTATAGGAAAATTTCATAACTTCATTTTTCCTAACAGCTGCATAGTATTCCATTATGTAGATATACCACAGTTTCTTTATCCAGTCATCAGTTCTAAGGCACTCTGGTTGTTTCCAGATTCTAGCTATTGTGAATAGTGCTGCTATGATTTTAAAAGTAAGGATGGAGTTTCTGCTGTGTGTTTTTGGCTTCCCAGGGTATATTCGCTGGGAGTAGTATGGCTGGATCAAATGGGAGATCAATTTCTAGTCTTTGGAGGAATTTCCATATTGTTTTCCAAAAAAGGCTGTACCAGTCGACATTCCACCAACAATAGATGAGAGTTCCCTTTTCCCGCATCCACGCCAGTGCATGTTGTCCTTGCTCTTTTGGATATGTGCCAGTCTCTGTGGTGTGAAATATCTCATTGTTGTTTTGATTTGCATCTCTTTGATGATTAGTGATGATGAACATTTCTTCATATGTCTTTTAGCCATTCAAATTTCTTCCTTGTCGAAGTTTCTGTTCATTTCTTCTCTCCATTTTTTGATGGGGTTGGCTGTTTTCTTCTTGTATAGTTCTACCAGTACTTGATATACCCTGGATATTAACCCCTTATGAGATGGGTATTGGGTGAATATTCTTTCCCATTCTGTGGATTGTCTTTGTATCCTGGTCACTGTTTCTTTTGAGGTGAAGACACTTTTTAGTTTTATGTAGTCCCATATGTTTATCTTCTTGTTGCTTTGTTAGTGATGTTTCACCTTTGAAGATGCTTTAGCTTCAATGTCATGGAGGTTTTTTCCTATATTTTATTCAACGTACATAATGGATTTAGGAATGATATTGAGATCTTTAATCCATTTTTGATCTGATTTTTTGTGCATGATGTTAGACAGAGGTCCAAATTCATTTTTTTTACACATAGCTGCACAGTTTTCCCAGCACCACTTGTTGAAGAGACACTCCTTGATCCATTTTGGACTTTTTGCATCTTTATCAAAGGTTAAATGATCATGTCTTTGAGGATGGGTGTCAAGATACTCACTCTATTCCATAGGTCTACAGGTCTGTTTTTATTCCAATACCACGCTGTTTTGATTACTACAGCTTTTTGTAGATTTGTTTTTTTTTCCTCATTATCACTTTATTTTTTTTTTTATTTTTTTTTTTTTAATTTTTTTTATTTTTAAAATTACAAAGATATACAATTAAAAAGTTCATATTTGGGTTTTGGTCAAACAGTGTTGCAGCACCCATCCCGCCACCAGTGCCCATCTCCCACCACCAACGTCCCCGGTTCCCTCCCCCTCCCCAGCCCTGCTCCATGGCAGGTTCTTGATTTCTTTCCATTTCTCTCTCTTTCTCTTTTCCTTCCCCTCCAGACCATGGATTACAGAACATACATTAAAGGGTTGTCATGTGTATCTTTTTTGCCTCTATTTAATGCTCAGTTCTAGGTTGGCATTAGTACCCTCAACAATTGTTAGCACACTGTTCCATTTCTGTCTTACCTAGCCTCTGAATCCCACACGTTTGTGATAATTTCCACCTTTGACAGGACCTCCTGATATATGTTTCACTTGACCTTGGATATTGGTATCATAATATGTACCTATAAAATTTATGTTATGCAGATAAATGCAGTCATTCTGTATCTGTCTCTCTCCTTCTGGCTAATTTCGCTCAACATAATCTTCTCCATGTCCATCCATTTGTAGGCAAATTTTATAACTTCATTTTTCCTAACCGCTGCATAGTATTCCATTGTGTAGATGTACCAAAGCTTTTTTATCCAGTCATCGATTTTCGGGCACTCTGGTTGCTTCCAGATTCTGGCTATTGTGAATAATGCTGCTATGAACATAAAAGTAGGGATGGTGTTTCCGCTGCG
Organism: Cryptotis parvus; assembly: GCA_021461705.1. Classification (NCBI taxonomy): domain Eukaryota; kingdom Metazoa; phylum Chordata; class Mammalia; order Eulipotyphla; family Soricidae; genus Cryptotis; species Cryptotis parvus. The sequence continues at coordinate 37,878 of JAJIBD010007648.1, read as the reverse complement.
CACCTCAAAAAGAAACAGTGACTAAGATACAAAAAGCAGTCCACAGAATGGGAAAGAATATTCACCCAATACCCATCTGATAAGGGGTTAATATCCAGGATATATCAGGCACTGGTAGAACTTTACAAGAAGAAAACAAACAACCCCATCAAAAAATGGGGAGAAGAAATGAACAGAAACTTCAGCAAGGAAGAAATTCGAATGGCCAAAAAACATATGAAAAAATGCTCATCATCACTAATCATCAGAGAGATGCAAATCAAAACAACAATGAGATACCACTTTACACCACAGAGACTGGCACATATTCAAAAGAACAAGAACAACAAGTGCTGGCGTGGGTGTGGGGAAAGGGGACACTCATCCATTGTTGGTGGGAATGCCGGCTGGTACAGCCTTTCTGGAAAACAATATGGACTTTCCTCCAAAGACTAGAAATTGAACTCCCATTTGACCCAGCGATACCACTCCTGGGAATCTACTCTGGGAAGCCAAAAATACGCAGCTTTTTGTAGATTTGAAGTTGGGAAAGGTGATGCCTCCCAACTTCTTTTCCCCAAGAATTGCTTTAGATATCCATGGGGGTTTTATTATTCCATATGAATTTCAGGAGTGTTTGGTCAATTTCTTTGAAGAATGTCATGGGTATCCTTATAGGGACCAGATTGAATCTGTATAAAGCTTAGGGAGTATTACCATTTTGACAATGTTGATTCTCCCCATCCATGAGCAGGGAATGTGTCTTCATTTTCTCGTGTCATCTTTTATTTCTTGAAGCAGAGTCTTGTAGTTTTCTTTGTACATGTCCTTTACACACTTGGTTAGGGCTGATTCCTAGGTATTTGATTTTCTGTGGCACAATTGTGAATGGAATCGTTTTATTAATATCCCTTTCTTCTCTTTTCGTTATTTGTATATAGGAAAGCCACCAACTTTTGGGTTTGATTTTGTACCCTGCCACTCTACTATAAGCATCTATTGTTTTAGGAATTTTTTGGTAGAGACTTTAGGGTTCTTTAGGTATAATATCATGTCATCTCTGAAGAATGATAGCTTAACTTCTTCCTTGCCTATCTGGATGCCCTTAATGTCCTTTCTTCTCTGATTGCTGTGGAAAGTACTTCCAGTACTATGTTGAATAAAAGAGGTGAGAGTGGGAAACCTTGTCTGGTCCCTGATCTTAGGGGGACGGCTTTCAATTTTTTTCTCATTGTGAATGATACTGACTGTGGCCTTTTGGTAGATGGTTTTGACTATATTGAGGAAGGTTCCTTCAATTTCCATTTATGGAGGGTTTTAATCAATGGGTTTAATGAATGGGTGTTGAATCTTGTACAAATGCTTTCTCTGCGTCTACTGATATGATCATATGGTTTTTATTTTTTTCTCTTATTGAAATGTTGTATTATGTTGATTAACTTGCAAATGATGAACCATCCTTGCATTCCTGGGATAAATGTTACTTGGTCATGATATATCTTTTTGATGAGTCTTTGGATTCTGTTTGCTAGTATTTTGTTGATGATCTTAGCATCTGTGTTTATCAGGGAGATTGGTCTATAGTTTTCTTTCTTTGTGTTATCATTTGAGTATCAGAGTGATATGTGCCTTGTGAAGCTGGTTGGGAGTGTTTCTGTTTCTTCTATTTCTTAGAAGAGCTTGAAAAGGACTGGAAATAGGTCCTCCTTAAAGGTTTGGTAGAATTCACTAGTGAAACCATTTGGACCTGGGCTTTTGTGTTTGGGGAGACTTTTAATTACTGTTCAATTTCCTCGATGGTGATTGGCTTATTCAGGTATTGCAGGTCTTCTTGTTTCAACCGTGGGATATTATAGGACTTCAGGAATATATCCATTTCTTCCAAGTTCTCATGTTTCATGGCATAGGCTCTCAAAGTAATCTCTGATGATCTTTTGGATTTCTATGCTTCTGTTATGATGTTCCCCTTTTCATTTCTGATTCTATTTATTGGGGTTCTCTCTTTCTCTTTCCTTACAAGTCTTGCAAATGGTTTGTCGGTTTTGTTTATTTTTCATAGAACCAGCTCTTGGTTTCATTAATCTTTTGGATTGTTTTTTGGGTCTCCAGTTCATTGATTTCCTATCTAAGTTTTACTATTTCCTTCTTTCTGCCCGGGTTGGGCTCCTTTTGTTGGTCTTTTTCTAATATTTTGGAGCTGTGAAGTCAGGTTATTTATGTGGGCCGAGGAACCCTACTCTGAACCCCTAATCTGTGCTGAGTTATTCAGTGCTGCAACTGTGTCTGAGAAAGTAGGACAATGATAGGAAGTTCACCTTATTCTGAGTCCTAGTTGAGGAAGAGAAACTGTGTCACCAGGGGAAAGTAAATGCTTGACAGTTAGGAATTTTGAAAATAGTTGCTGCAAGTAGATGACTTTTTTCTTTCTTTCTTTCTTTTTCTTTCTTTCTTTTTTTTTTTTTTTTTTTTTTTTTTTTTTTTTTTTTTTTTTTTTTTCTTTTTTGGTTCACACCCAGCAATGCTCAGGGATTACTTCTGGCTCTTTGCTCAAGAATTACTCCTGGCGGTGCTCAGGGAACCATATGGGATGCCAGGGATCGAACCTGGGTTGGCTGCATGCAAGGCAAACGCTCTGCCCCCCTGTGTTATCGCTCCAGCCCCTAAACTTGACTTTTTACCACAAAGGTCACAGACTCTTCAACAGAGTGTCTACTGAAATGTATTTTTTTTTGGTGATAGAACAAAGAACTCATGTGGCCACTGAAAGCTCCATCGTCTCTGGCCCTGACACTTGTAGGGAAGGTCAATGGTTTTTAGATCTGTAGTCTCACTTAGCCTGTAGTAGGTAGGCTCTGTACTACTGAGAGTATCCCACCCACATGGCAGAGCCTGACAAGCTACCCATGTCGTATTTGTAATGCCAAAATGGTAACACTTATAGACCTCATTCCCATGACCTGAATGAATGGTTTGAGGCTCTTCTTGTTCCTGGAGTGAACAGATGCCTTGGGCTACACTAACACATGACAGGGATGTATGAAGATGTTACTGGTGCCTACTCAAGTAAATTGATGAACGGGAAGACAAGTGATATAAGTGATACAAATCTCAGCCATAGGAGAGTGAAGCAGAGGAATATTAGCCCCTAACAATGCCTCTCAGAGTCATAGTTTACGATCACTTCCCTTTACCTAAACGACAGATTATGAGTGAAGATCTGGATTCAGAAATATAAAGAGCTCACCCACCTTTCTTTGAAGTTCTTCTATACTGTGGACCAGTGTTTCATTCTTCCTTTCCTAGTTAGAGAAGGAAACAGTATATAGGTGTCATCTGTATACCACCATCTCTAATCGTGTCTAATTCCATTTCAACTAGTGATATTTTCCTGTAGTAACTCTACAAAATAATGTTATCTAAAGGGTGAGTGATTTGATTTCAGCCCGTGCACACTGTTAACCAGGCACTTAGAGTCCATTCATGGTACTAAATATAGCCAAAAGAAAGATTCCCTTCATGTCACAAATCCCTTTCCATGCACAAACACATTCTGAAGTCTTTTGAGTTTACTATTCTTTATATATAAAAAGAGGAAATGAGCTTATCTGTCTGTTGGTGAAGAACAGGGTAAGTACTAAAACTTATCTATGACTCTTTCACAGTTTCTTTCTTACAATTCTAGCTGTTTCTTCTTCCAGTTCCTGCAAGGCTCTTTCCCTTTCGACGGTGGTTGAGTTCTCCTTCTCCCACTCCTCATCTTCTGTCAAGTTGCTGCTCTGGGTGATCTCACTTTCCAGCCTAGATGGTATAAACATGCACTATGATGAATTTGCAACCTCCAAACTGATAAAACACATGAATCTCTTTTATAGTACTTCAGACGACACTCAACATGAATGTCAAGCTGGAAATGCCTCTATTCTGGTTTCTTAGTCAGGAAAAATAAGATTCACTTGATTCCCCAGTCAACCACTCCAATAACACACTCTTTTTGACAATTTATTTAAAACTTGCTCTATATTATTATAGAGCTTGGGCCACAGAGAAATGTCAAAAATGAAGTATAACATTTTAGTTATACAAGGTAAAGATCTCTAGAGCAAACCAGCCAATTCAATTTGTCTCATCTGCTCCATCTACTTACTGTATATTAAGAACTTCCCTCATGAAATCCCAGCCTTTTACCTCTGAATCTCATCTTCTTTCTCATGGAGTGCCAGAAGAAGTTCTTGATTTGCTTCATCTATTCTCTGCATATCCCTTTCAAGGTCCATATTCAGAATGTTAATATTCTTCTTTGACTGGGCCAGTCTTAAGATTTCCACTTTTTCTGACCTATTGACATATCCCCACAAACGAACAAGGTTTTAGTTATATATGAACAGTAATATTTGGGATGGAGAGGCTATCGCGAAGATATGTAATTCATGAACCTGACTTTTTCTGTGAAACCATTTTTCCTTTTGTCACTCATAGGAAATTTTATTTCATCATTTTCCTTCACACCTCTGCACAAGTAGATTGTTACACTTTTCCTGCCACCAAAGCTACTCTCCCTTCACCATCCTCTGTTGGCTGCCTTCTACTCAGGAAATTGTATTTCCTAATAATGTTTTATAGTATGTTTCAGTAATTCTCAGATTGGATAGCAAGAAGAATATTTCTCAGACTTTCTTATCCAAAGTATTCAGCAGAGTCACAAAATAGAGCTTCTGCTCTGATTCTCAGAGAGAATGGTTTCCGAGGCATTCCTAGACAAACTGTTCATAAAAATATGCTTCTACAGCACTGCTCTTTTGAAGAGATCTCCCTAGAGGTTCTGAGACTCCCAATGGTAGTCAAGCTGGCAGTGAGGGCCGGAGGGGTTTACACAGGCCATTTTTATTCAGTGGTTTTCCTAGCCATCTAATATTCCTGGTATATAATTGAGTTTGGCTTTCTATAGAGGCCACATCAGGGTTTTCCTAGCATGGTAAGGATTTCAATCTTTTCCTTCATCCTCCAACCTCAAAACTTTATACTCTGTTGCCTTATTAGGCAGAACTTGAGACTCTTTTCATAGGTTGAGACTCTTTCACAGGAGTCACTCCATTGAGCACACAGATATGCAGTGTGTGTGTATATATGTGTTTGTGTGTGTGTCCAGGCATTAGCAAACAAGTGTATGAACATATGTTTGAAGTAGTTTTGAATGAAATAATAGCTCTAGAGTTGTTTAGAAAATAGGCAGTTTTCAATATTCTGTATATCAATTGATTCACTGATTTGTCTTTGAAATGGGACTTTTGTTGTGATGAGGAATGTGTTAATTTGGAAAAGAAAGTTCTGCTCTAGAAGGACTGGCTTGGATGGGAGCTTTATAATAGTTATTGCTTCCGAGGGCATGACATGCTTGGGGAGAAGGACAGTAAGAGAGAGTGGAGGAAGGAAGAAAGGTTGGATAATGAGAGAAGATAGCGGTAGCAGGTCAACTTCATACTGCCATAATTATGGTTACTTACTCATAATCTAGTTGTTCTTCCTTGTGTTCTTCCATTGTAGGTTCCCTAAAATATGAGAAAAAGTATCTAATGAAATGGAAAATAGATTTATTATTATATAAACTTAAGCCCAGTCATAAAATATAGAAATGGTATAGTTTCCTCCATCCAACCATCATTATTTGGCCATAACAAAACTCAACCCTCTTATTTTGCTCATGATCTGATTATGCCCCTGTAAAAATACAGAGGTAATGCCAAAAAAAACCAAGATGTAGATATATTCAGAAATGATTCACTAACACAAAATCCTTAAAAAAAATTTAAGGTAAGAAAGTTAATAGTATTTGACAACTTTGTTCTTAAGTTCTTTTCCATTCTAGACTTAGATGTTTTCTCTAAGGCACCATGGACGTGTATAAAGGTGCATAATAATTGTCCTGAAAACTAATCTCTACTCTCTGATCAGGCTTTAGTCAAAATTTCCAGATATCAAAATCTTTAGTTTTCAATTCGTGCTCAGTGAGACTAAGCAGAAGTAAATGATTTTTTTATCCCTTAGTTTCTGTTTCTTTCTTCCATAAAGTCTACCTCCCTTTTGAAATGTACGGTCTTTCTGATTCTGCCCTAGTCAATTGGCATCTAAAGACTGCAGTCTTCCCCACCTGAATCATCCAATAGAATCCCTCAGCCTTCCTATTGGTTATGAGTCAATTGTTGACATAGGATGGGTGGGGCATCATGTCACAAAGGGGTGGTGACAACAGTTTCTCTATTTGTACAGAGTTCTGAGCTCAGTTGGATAATTGTTTCATAGTCAAGTCTTCCTTTTGGCAAGGGTGAGGGCCAATGGATGGATTTGGGGGACATATACACAGACCCTGCTTGTTTGAGAGATTGAGTTTCCTTACTGCCTAATTGATTCTAATTTGGGACTTCTGTAACCCCTGGTCAGAGGTCTGATTGTATCACCTAGCAAACTAACCTCATTTATTGACAGAAATGGAAAGAATACCTGTGTAAGCCAGGCACTGTTTTGTTTGAAATGCTGAATAAAGCAACCAAAGCTTTGGCTCTTAGATTCTATTCTAAAATGATACTTTGAATAACACAAGCAACTAAATAAGCAATTAATTTTATTTGGTCTGATACAAGAGGAGAGTGCTGAGAAAGCACACAAGAATGTGAAATGGGTCAGGGTGAGTTGGGCACTCCAGAGGCAAAGCAGCTATGTATTTCCAGGCTTGTGGTGTAGATGTGTTGAGAGGCATGATGGCTGGAAGACTGGATTATCCTGAAATAGATACAGAATTTATGGACTTTGTGCTCAGGAGCCATGATAAGCTTCCATGGTTATCGTAAGCCTGGGCCAGTAGGCAGCTTGAAAGTCCAGCAGACAAAGGAGACCAAGAGGAGGTATGAAGACCAAGAGCTGCTCCCTCTATGCCTTAAAGATACGTGCCTGCACCTGCTACTATCCTGGGAACGGAGATCACATGCAAAGAGATTCTTCTTCAAAGACATTATTCAATAATGATTTTAATATATATATATGTGTGTGGCATACATACATACATACATACATACATACATACATACATATCCTCATTGTATAGACACACGCACACACACTGTACACACTTATTTGGGGCAAACAGCTCAGGACTTACTCCTTGCAGTGTCCAGGAGTAAATATAGATGAATTGCTCTGAGGCTGAGTTATTTCTGCCAGTTAAAAAGGGGAAGTGTGTGATAAAATTATTTGCAGAATATAAACTATGTATCCACATACCACGCATGTACATTTTGGCAAGGTGCTGTATGGTCTGTCACTTAGGTGTGCAAGTCACGGAAACCTTGGAAGTCCCATGTCTTGACTTAATAAGGACCACATTGAGTTGATTTGTGGGCCAGAGCGACTTCTTAACATACTGTAGTTTCTAACAAACTATTTGTAAAATTAATGGCCTCTGATGACCCCATTACCATCTCCCTTCTTCCTGAAAGAAGGCATTTCATTGCTTTATGAAGCTGTACACAGAAGAGTAATTAAGTAACAATTCAGGCCAATGGCCTCTCCCAGGAATTAATGGTAGGGAGAGTTCATTAACCCCAGCTGGTTATAGCTTCTCCAGGAAATGCCCTGGACCAAGGTTATTTTTGCTATTAATGGATTGGGTAGGGACTTTAACTGGGATAAAAATAAAGCTCCATCTCCTTCCTGGGGAGCTTTTTTTCCTTGAGGGGCTACCAAAGACAAACCTGTAGGAGCAGCAGAACTCCAAGCTTGGGGACCCACATGTGGGATGAGGACAACAGATTGCTGTTAGGTAGAATTATTAGATCAAAGGAAAAAACAGGGCCTTGGGGGTAAATTAGATCCTTGATATAGGCCTCCTGCTCTTCAGGAGGTGGCTTTATTAACACCCAGAGCAGCTTTAGAGCTGCCGTTTTCACCTTGTTACTTCTCTGTACCCTGCCCTGCCCACTCAGAGGAGTCACTGAGAGACATCTCAGAGTGCTGCCAGAAGAGCTGGGGCTTTTGTGTGGGGGTCTGTTGGGAGAACACCTGCTCTTTCCAGGCCAGACATTCGGGCTGTTGCTGGGAGGGGCCTGACCAGGTGCTTGAGCTCCTCAGAGTCACCCAGACCTGGGCTTGCTGCTGTCTCACAGAAATAAGTCAATTCTTGGTTACTTGTTTGTCCTTCCTTACTCTGGCAATGCCTTCTGGGATATTTTCATAAATACTCATTTTTTGAAGTTCATTATTAGGGCCAGGCTAGTGAACATTTTAGATAATTGTTCTTTGAATACAGAATAAGCCTACACTTTTCCACACATTGTTATTTGTTTTTGTGACTATTTCTGTTAAATTTAAAAGTTCAAACTCTTTTTGAATTTATTTTGAGAATGGGATATGTCTTAAAAAGTAGAAACTTGAACCAAACTGAAACGTGAGGAGGGGAAGTGGGGAGGTGAAGAGGGGAGAAGGTAGACAGGGATTTTGCTTTGATTTTTTTTATTTTCCTTTTGCAAAATAAATCATTATTTTACTTAACTGATTTTAAGTTAAGATGGTTTTACTTAATCAGCTGCAAGCTTATTAGTCTTTAATATTTTTGCTTTTTTTTTTGGGGGGTCACACCCAGCAATGCTCAGAGGTTATTCCTGACTCTGCACTCAGGAATTTCTCCTGGTGGTGTTTGGGGGAACATATAGGATGCTGGGGAATTGAACCCAGTTTGGCTGCATGCAAGGCAAATGCCCTACCCAGTGGACTATTGCTCCGGCCCCAGTCTATAATAAAATCTAAAAATCATTTTACTATATTTTAGAATACACTCTTTGCCCATTTTTTGTATGCCTATGCATTAGCATGTCAATTTAAAATTTTTAAAAATATTTTTATTATACCACCATGAGATACACAATTACAGAGATGTTCATAAGATGTTCATGTTTGGGTTTCAGTCATACAGTGTTCCAGCACCCATCCCTCCACCAGTGTCCATTTCCCACCACCAATGTCCCCAATTCCCTCCCCTTCCCCTAGCCTGCCTCTATGGCAGGTTCTTTATTTCTTTCTCTTTCTCGTTATCTCTCTCTCTTTTCCTTCCCTTCCACATTGTGGATTACAATACATACATTAAAATGATGTCCTGTGTATCTTTTTGCCTGTATTCAATGCTCAATTCTAGGTTGGTATTAGCACTTTCGACACTTATTGGCACACTGTTCCATTCTCTGTCTTACCTCTGATTCCCACACGTTTGTGATAATTTCCACCTTTGACAAGACCTCCTGATCCATGCTTCACCTGACCTTAGTGAAGATCAGGATATTGGTATCATAATATATATATATATATATGTATATATATATATATATATTTACTTCGTGCAAATAAATACAGTCATTCTATATCTGTCTCTCTCCTTTTGGTTAATTTCACTCAACATGATCCTCTTCATGTCCATCCATTTATAGGCGAATTTCAATTAAAAATCTTTTAGATGAGGAAAACAAGTAAGGCTAGGCTATTAAACACCTAATGGGATTGGAAAGGAGAAACAGAGAGGTGGGAGATAGTTTAGTGAAGCAGCACATGCCTTGCAAGCATGCGACTCTTAATCCTGGTGATGTGCCGAGTGTGATCCCAGAAGCTCTGCTCTCTGAGAACTCTGGCACCACAGCCATTTCTGGTCACAATGAAGCCCAGTGTGTTTGAGTACCACAGTTAAAGGGGTACAGATCTAGGAGTGCACCACAATGAAAAAATATGGGCAAGCATTGTGACCAGGAATGTCACCCCCCCTAGTGAGCCACCAGTGTGTGCATCACAGGGACTGCTGGTGAATACACTTGCCTGAATGTGTGAGAACATGGCATAACCCCAGTGATCTTATGTGCAAACACAAGTAGAGGAGTGCAACCACTAGTGAGCATGGAATTAGAAAGTGTATGTGATCCCCGGTCATCACAACAGCAGCATCATTGGAGGAAATAAAGAAAATGCAATTGAGCAAATCTCCCAGGCCCGTGAGTCATAACCCTCAACTTTCCTGATTTATTCTCTGTAGGATTGACAACTGTAATAAGTGTAATTGGAATAGGGAATTTACCCAGTGATAACATGGGATTGGCACTATGGGACTTTTTGGTATCCCCCCCCATATTAGTAGTGATTTTTTGCATTTAGTGAAGTCATTTATCCTGAGAGAACCAATGCTTGGCCTCTTCATTGAACCCTTTCACTTTGTTAAATGTACATTTTTAGTACATTTACCAGAAAATTGCAATGAGAAAAAGTCATTAAATGGAGGAATCCTAAACAAGTAACTAGAAACTCTGCATGCAAAGTTTCATAAAATGTTGCAGTTTGGTGCAATTTTTATAGTTTCTTCTTCATTCTTCTAACTTTGTAATGTATCTGCCCTATGTTAGAAATACAGTCCTTTGTATTTTATAGTTATAGAGAAATCTCATATATTGAGTTTTTGGAAGATATGTGGTATTATAGAAATAATATACTGGAAAATTTATTCTATAAATGGCTTAAGACAAGTTTACCTTTGGTTCAGAATTTAATCAAGATAATCTTCAATTATCTAGCAAGGTTTTTTCATGAGCATCCAAGAGGTATTTCTCTAGATAATAAGTGCAAATCTCTCAAATAACTCAGTTTCCTAGGATTATGCAATAAACAATGCAATAAAAAGTTATAGGGTGGACAAGCAGTAAGTGTGGAGTGCAAAACAACTTAAGGAAGCTTCAAAGGGGAGCTACCTTTTGGGTGGAATTCTAAAGTAAGAGAGGATTAAATTCACAGAAATGGGAAAAGAAATTGTTAGAGGGAGCAGCAGGGCCAACGTCATTGTAAAAGTTCACTGCAGTTTCTGTCTTTCTGTGGTAGCATCTGCCAGTGTGTATGTCTTAAACAATCAGTGGTGTAACATGGATTTTGGTGGGACTTAAAATTGCTTTTTTTTTTTTTTTTTGCTTTTTGAGTCACACCCGGCAATGCTCGGGGGTTACTCCTGGCTCTTTGCTCAGGAATTACTCCTGGCGGTGCTCGGGGGACCATATGGGATGCCGGGGATCGAACCCAGGCCAGCATAGGCCGACCGGCATGTAAGGCAAATGCCCTACCCGCTGGGCTATCGCTCCGGCTCCTAAAATTGCTTTTAAGTGTCCAAAAACAGACGACCGGATAAAGAAACTGTGGTACATCAACACAATGGATTACAATGCAGCTGTTAGGAAAAACAAAGTTATGAAATTTGTCTATAAATGGATGGAGAATGTCTATAAATTTGTATATAAATGGGGAGAATCATGTTGAGTGAAATTAGCTGGAAGGAAAAGGACATAGAAAAACTGCATTCATTTGTGGGATATAAAAAAAGTATGATCCTAATATCCAAGACCAGGCAAAACATGGATCAGGAGGTCTTGTTGGTGGGTGGAATCTACTGCAAGTGTGTGGGAATCAGAGATTAGGTACGACAGAGAAGGGACCAGTGTGCTAATAATTGTTGGAAGCGGTAATACCAGACTAGAACTGAGCATTGAAGGTAGGCAAAGGGATATGCATAATAACCCCCTAGATATACGTATTGCAAGCCACAATGTGTAAGAAAAGGGAGAGAGAGACAGAGAGACAGAGAGAGACAAAGAGACAGAGAAACAGAGACAGAGAGAGAAAGAGAGACAGAATGAGAGAGAGAGAGAGGAGGCTAAGTGCTTGCCACAGAGGCAGACTAGGGGATGGGCAATGGAGTCAGGGACATTGGTGTTGGCAAATGTGCACCGGTAGAGGGATGAGTGCTGGAACATTGTATGACTGAAACCCTAATCATGAACAGTTTTGCAATTGTTTATCTCACGGTGACATAATAAAATTAAAATAAACCTCTGGACTGGAAAGATAGTATAGTGAGTGTGGTGCTTGCCAAAAAATATAATTGCATTTAATTTTAAAATTAATTTTAACAGTGATAAAGAATTATTGAAAGTACAAATAACACGTGCAAGATGTATTTCAAATCACTGCTTTGAGAATAAATTTGAGTTCAACTAGTTTATCTAAAAATATTAAGCAGGGTTTAATTGGGGGTGTATATTTTCAGCATACACAGTGGAAGGGGCGTGGGAAGAATGTTTGGGGCATCAGTGTCCTAAGAGCAGAGGTGGCATGGGAGGACAGGGTTAGCTGGTCAGTTGAGAAGTGCCACACACTTGTGCTCAAGACTTGGGGTTTCATAACGAGCATCTCACAAGGTGTTGGATAACTCTAGGTCTAAGTGTGTGCCGCTGTACTTAAGAAATGTAATGATTCTTTTTAAGGATTTTTAATATTTCAAAGATTTAAGAAAGCTACTCTGGGGTTATGAAGGATAGACGGGTGAGGTAAAAAGCTCCCAGTGTTTGTGGATAAGTGCATTACCAATCTATGTGGCCGCAGCGGTATACTATCTTATGCTTGCTTTTGGAGGGGGCATGCAACTTTTTTATTACTTTTTTACGATTGGAAATAATATCCTGGATTTTTACCCTATATATGAACTACTCTACTTGGTTTACAAAGATAATACCTGGTTTATAAAGATAATACTGAATCTTCTAAATGCTCAAGGTGTACTAACTTGCAGTGAGAGTTTTTAATCCCTAAATTCACAATGACCTTTGTAGCAATTTTGCCTTGAAAAACTACAATCCATAGGTTGCTTGGTCTCTCACTGTTCTTTTAAACTGTCTTTATTGGGATTGATTCTTCCCCTCAGTGGACATTTTGTAGCCTTGTGGCATTTTTAGCTGCCTTCAGTCACAAAAAATGTACCAATTGAGTCATCAAAGGGTTCGGTGTCCTGTACTAATGAAAATTTTGGTATTGAGCTGAACTTTGTGCCTTCTGGCAGATGAGCACTTCCATGGTTAGAAAGGCTACAAACTAGGGGTGGACTTATCGCTTACTTCTTTCCATGTGGAACATTTCTTTCCTCCTGCTAAACCGTCTGTCCTTTTTAGGCCCTCCACCCGACCCTAGGAGATGACGTAAAGGGCACCTTAACCAGTACTCTTATGCACTAATGACAAGTCCCCTATATCCCACTATTTCCTGGTTGATTTTTTTTAAACCTGCATCTTTCTCTTGAGGAAGCTTTTAGGACTATTTTGGAGGTTGCCCAACCACTGTTCTGATGAAATTGGAAGCTCAAACCCTGACTTAGACGGTTACATGCATAATTCACCTCATCACTTGTTGGCAGAATGACAGCTGCCATGGTGTAGTCACCCGGTAGCTCTGTCTGCTGGTCTCTTGCCCTTCTTGGTGGCCAGCTTTGACTATGTAATTTGTAGAATCCAGTGCAAAGTGAAAATGCCAGGCCCCTCATTTAAAATTTATTAGTAATTTTAAGTCGGTGACAGCAGAACATTGAACCAAGCACAGTTTGCTTCTGAATCTATATCCGTAGTTGCAGAAATGCTACGTTCATGAATCGGGCCCTGTGTGTGGCTCTCATGAGTGAGATACATGACAACTTTTATTTTTTGCTGGCAAGACACACTCCTATTTGTTTAAACAGGTTCGAGAACAAGGACCATTTCCCACACATTTGCTCTGCTGTCAAAATAGGACTTCAAAATAGAAAATAAAGAAAAATATTTTTCTAGATGAGTGTTAGCCAGTGGTCCTTAGTATTTGCTAGGTTTAGGTTACATACTGACAGTTTTCTTAATTTACTTGCTAAAACCCTTCTTTCTCATGTATCAAAGCTCACTTTTTGCTGCTGTAAATTAAACAAATTTGTGGCCCACACAAACAAAAAATAGTTCTGCAAGGCCTATGTTGGGGGTAAATTCAAGGTGTTAATAAAATTACATTTATTTTGAAAGCTCTAGGAAAGAATCTGTTTCCTTAGTTTTTCAGATTCTTGAGGTCATCTGTAAGTATTCCTCCAGTTGTTTCCCCTTCATTTCCAAAATAAAGACTGTAGGATACTGAAATTCTCCCAAATTCTCCTTGCAATTGATATCACTTTTCCTTGTCTGCACTGTCTTCTCCCCTTTAAGAAAGGCCCTGTAAGTACATCTGTCCCATTGAAGTAACCCAGGGTAATCAGCCCAATTTAATATCTTTAATTACATCTGCAAAGATTTCTTGCCACGAGAAGGGTATTAGTTCTTGGGCATCTTTAGGGATCATGATTTAGCTTGCTCCAGTCAAATTTTCTTGGTGGTGAGGGTTTTGGAGCCAAACCTAATGATGCTCAGAGGCTATTCCTGGCTATGATCACTAGTGGGGACCATATGTGGTGTTGGTATTGAACCAGGATGGGCCACATTCACTTCTTTTTTTTTTTTTTTGGTTTTTGGGTCACACCCGGCGATGCTCAGGGGTTACTCCTGGCTCTGCACTCAGGAATTACTCCTGGCGGTGCTCGGGGGACCATATGGGATGCCGGGATTGAACCCAGGCCGGCACAGGCCGGCCACGTGCAAGGCAAACGCCCTACCCGCTGGGCTATCTCTCCGGCCCCCCACGTTCACTTCTTAACTAACCCTTGTACTATCTCTCAGATTCCTGCTCCACTCACCTTGAGATGGTGTCACTCCCATCCTTCCCTTGGAGCTCCTGACTCACTTTTCCCCTAGAGGGTATACACTCACTGCACAGGCCTGTAAAGAAAGATTCCCTACAGTAGTGGATCAACTCTAATTCTGAAAAGTAGATGAAGGTTGTAATATTCATCTAAGAAGTTTTCCAGATATTCTTTACATAGTGATACATGTCCTTGTCTCAAGGTCCACTTCAGATTCATCTTTTGTGTTCTTCAAATTCAGACTATATTAATTAGCATGTCAACTTTAGTGTTTGGACAGTGTGTTAGAATAGCAGTCAAATAGAAAAAGCAGCACCTTATTTTTATGGTGAAGAAGTTCAAGTATCTCTTTCTTTCAAACGAATAGTTAATGTGTGAAAATTCTGGGAAGCTGCTACTTTCTTCTCCTCCCCTGATTTGATTTCTTCTCCCCGATATCTTGCAGGATCCATATTTATATGATTCAGAGTCAAATTGGCATTTCAAAGAAAGTTTTAATTTTCCTAGAAATGGAAATACTTGAGAGGTTGGCTATATGGGGCTTGCTTGACTTTTTACTGTTTTCCTGTCCGTTACAAGACTCAGCTCTCGTAAGCTCCAGGCACCTCTCAATGACGGACGAGTGGTGAGGGGGTGTGGGGAGGGGGATCTAACTCAGGTAGAATCCAGTCAGCCTGCTTGAATCCCAGAGTTCTCTGACTCTGTGTGCTGTGCTCCTGGCCAGCACCTAAGCTCATGCCATATTCCTTTGACCTGTGTGTTTTTCACTCTTCAGTTTCAGATATGGAACTTATTACAGCCAATCTAGGAAGGCAGCTCAGGCTAATTTCGCTGTTAGACACCATTTTTGTCAGAACCTCTATGCATGGACCCCTAACCTAAATTAGTCCCCAAAGCTGGTCATCCTCTGGGGCTTCCACATCTCTCCAGTGTCCTACCTGATAGGCCCTCACATGTCTATAGTCTGCTTTTTTACCAGGACAAGTTCTTATTACTATTTTTTGGGTGGGGGGGTTCTTGCCCCTTTCCTTTGCCTACACTAGTTTTCTAATTCTCATTACTTTCTGGAGAGCCATACCATCCTTCTCTCAATGGAGTCAGAATTTTGGTTGCTGAATTTAATAGTAAATGCTACCTTTCCAGAAATCGTAATTTACCCCTGACTTAGCCATCCCTCTTCATGTGGAATATTCTACTGCAGAAAAGATACTCATTGTAGTAGCATGGATAATAGGTATTTTCTTATGAGAGTAAAAAGAGATTTTTAGAACTTGTGTATATCTTAAAATTCTCTACATGGGTGTAGTTTGGAGACAATTAGTCACATAAATTATGTTGCAGAACCATTTTCACAAATAACAGTGTTCCAAAGGCTAAGTAATGCACTGCTCAGGAGAGAAGGTGCTGCTCTTAAAAGCTGACCTTTTTCATCCACTATCTGTTGATTTTTTTTAAGTCCTTATAACATTTAATAGAACTTTTTCTGAGAAAATGTAAATAAATAAAGATAAAATTGAACGTTTTCTTAGGCCAATTTGAGTTTTAAATGACACGTTTTTGAGAGGCCAAACTCAAGATAGTTTCAGAATTCTAAACATGTTTAATAACTTCTATTGGCAAGAGATCTGTATTGCAGAATCCATAAAGCTTTTAAGGTATAGTTGATATTGAAACAATAATGACCCTGGAACAGGAAATTTCCTGGAGATTAATGACCAGCTGGGAGGGGTTGATGGCCTGAGGTGTAGTTGAGGGCCATTAACCTTAGACTGTCACTAAAGCCAGGAAATGTCTTATGTCTAGGTCATTATTGTTATTATAAATTGAAAATGGAAAAAAGAAACAGGCTTACAGATGATCTGAAGGGCAACTCCTTTTCCAATGGTTTGAACAGAGGACGTTCTGGCAGAATTTATTCCCCACATCCATTAGTCAACCAGTCTCCCTGTCATAGTGCCTTTCTGATGGGTCTTTGTGCTGCAAATCCCTGACAGTTTCTTCCTTGTTGGTACCTTTGCTCACAGTGACCAGATTAAAAAAACAGTAATGGTGAATGACTTTGCCATTGCTCTTAATTGCATCCTTCTTGACTTGTTTCCCCTGGGATCAGCTGTTTTCTTCTCTATTTAGCTGCAGTGAAGTTCCCACAGCTAAATGTTAAGCCCTTGAATATTTTCAAGCTTATTTCCCAGGTCATTCAGGGGTGAAAGTGCATGTTATTTGTCTTATAGTTGGGCGGTCTCTAGTCAAGTTAGATATGGCATTCTAGTCAAATTCCTTGTTCAGTTTTCAAAAATGACTATGATTAGGAGAAACTGGTTTTACATGAGTAATACTTAGTTTTGAATGCAGTAAGTTCTGACTTTATATTAGCGTTGGAGCAGCAAATTGACCTTCTCTTGTTTTTTTCCAAAATGTTTAAAATTGAGAATTTTTAGTTCTTAAAATCAGTTAGAATTTTTATAACGAATAGTTGGATATGAGCTATTCAGCTGGAATTCCCTGAAATGGGACTTGCCAAATTAATTTTATTTCTAGCTATAGGAAATTTTATGCCAGTTTTAAAAAAAAGAACCAGTACAGTATAACTTAATCATCATGCAACTATATGAGTAAATTACTAGGCTACTGTTTTATTGATTCACTTGGTCACAGGAGCGCTGAATCATTTGATAGGTCAGATTATCAGAATATAGAAACCAAAGAACGATTTAAAGTATTTGCTTTGATAATATTGTTCATAAGACCACATGGGTAGAATAGTATATTTATATTTGTACTAGACTCACTGCGTTTATGGATTTTACAGATATGCATTCCATTTTCGGATCCTGTAGTGGATCTTAAAATGTCTGTTACCTATGCCTGGTCCAGTTTAAATACAAATACTAAATTTTAGCTATTGCCACTTACTTTTGATTTCTCATCTCTCCAAGACCACAATTCATGGATTTATTATTACCAAAGTATTAATAATGAATTACAGAGAAGTATTATAGTTATATTTTCAGATCACTATCTGTATAATTTATTAAATCTTCTTTTTGAAAAGGGTTGTCAGATTTAGTTCAGATTCTCTTTGACATCCCTAAAAGTCTGTCTATTCGATTGGTCATTGTTCTTTTCAACACTATTAATTAGAATTTTTTCTTTTCATCACTTTTCTAATTTGTAATCTCTCATTCTCTAGCATACAAATTTTAGGCTGGATTTCCTGGCAAGATAGAATAATTTTCATGCAGGATTTGGGATTTGGTGTTGCCCTGTGGTGAAACAACTCTTTCAATGAATGTCATCCAACAGGATAGTTGGTGTTTCTTTTGTAAAGTGGACAAAAAATTCTTTTCCTCTAGCCAAAACTTAAAATTTGATCTTGAGTTTTATTTTTTTTAGTGAAAGTATTAATTTCCTAGTTCATTTAAATATAATAACTCTTCTCCCGTGTCTCTTTCACTCCTTCTATTACCTAGTGGACTTTGCGCTCCATTATTATGGAATGTGTATGGGTGGGGATGTTATAAGAGTTGTTACCCCTGGTTATTTAGGAGATATATGTCCAAACTAACTTGGGAACAGGCATCTTGAACTTCCACTGGGGTAAATAATTTCTACGTTTACATTCTAAAGAATATCATAAAATCTATGCAATTTATAGCAGTAAGTTAGCATTATGTTTGCTAGAATGCAGAAGTTTCACAAGTTTGATTATTAAAAGTCTTCAGTTGAAATTGTTTAAAATTTTAGTTTGAAATTAAATTCAAATTTCTTTTCCTTCTATCATTCAATAAAGAACTGATTTTGTCCTTCTTTGTTTTCTGACCTGAGTTTAGGTGAAGTTCAGGCAATGTAAAAAGAAGAAGGCCAAAGACAAATGCCTTCTTATTTTACAGGCTTTGTGAGGCTGAGTTATTTGCATGGAAGTTGTCCTAATTTGTTTAGCTCAGTTGATGTATTCTTTAGGGTAGGCATGTTTATTGTTGGACCTATCATATGTGGATTCTTCGGAGGGTGTTCAAAGTTCTTATATTTATGGTATGTAGTAAGTGATGTGAGAAATATGATTTTGAAATTCTACTTTCAGAGACTCTTTTAAAGTTTCCAGTGCAGAACTAAGATCCTCGTTCTGATGGTGGACCCTCATAGTGAAATCTAGAAAGTTAGCTGGAGTTCAGCAACTTTGCTCCTTACTTATTGATTCTTAGCCAAATCATCCATCCTTGTCATGTCAAGGGTTGAGAACAGGCATATTTATTCTCTTTTTCTCATTTTCAACAATTCACTTGCAATGATTTTATTATAATAGATGGTCAGGGTCAAGAGATAGTACAGGTATTAAGGCACTCACCTTGCACACGATCTATCTAGATTTGGCCTCTGACACTCCATATGTTCCTTAGAACACTTTCTGAAGAGATCCCTGGGAACAGAGTTAGGAGTAAGCCCTGAGTATTGCCAGGTGTGGCCCCCAAACCAAAATCAGAAAATTGTGACATCAATAAAGGAAGGCCCCTTCCAGCTACATGTAAAAAATGAACTTAGACCTCCTTCTAATGCCATGCACAAAAGTCAGATCAAAATGGATTCTAGATCTCGATATCAGACATGAATCTATAAGGTACATCGAAGAAAACATAGGAGAAACGGCTCTATGACATCGAAACGAAAAGTATTTTTTAAAGACGACACACCACTGACCAAGCAAATGGAAGCAATGATAAACAAATGGGATTATATAAAATTGAAAAGCTTCTGCACCTCAAAAGAAATGGTGACCAAGATACAAAGACAATCCACAGAGTGGGAAAGGATATTCACCCAATACCCATCTGACAAGGGGTTAATATCCAGGATATATCAGGCACTGGTAGCACTCCACAAGAAGAAAACAGCCAACCCCATCAATAAATGGGGAGAAGAAATGAACAGAAGCTTCCAAAAAGAAGAAATTCGAATGGCCAAAAGGCATATGAAAAAGTGCTCTTCATCTTTAATCATCAGGGAGATGCAAATCAAAACAACAATGAGGTACCATCTCACATCACAGAGACTGGCACACATCCAAAACAGCAAGAACAACCGGTGCTGGCGTGGATGTGGGGAAAAGGGACTCTTATCCACTGCTGGTGGGAGTGCCGACTGGTCCAGCCCTTTTGGAAAACAATATGGGCATTCCTCCGAAAGCTAGATATTGAGCTCCCATTTGATCCAGCAATAGCACTCCTGGGAATATACCCTAGAGACCGAAAAACACATAGCAGAAACACTATCTGTACTTCTTTATTCATCTCTGCGCTATTCACTATAGCTAGAATCTGGAAACAACCTAAATGCCCGAGAACAGAGGACTGGCTAAAGAAACTGTGGTTCATCTACACTATGGAATACTATGCGGCTGTCAGAAAGGATGAAATTATGAAATTTACCTGCAAATGGATGGACATGGAGTCTATCATGCTGAGTGAAATTAGTCAGAAGGAAAAGGACAGATATAGAATGACTGCATTCATTAATAAGATATAAATAGATACCAGTGTTTTAATAAATATGGGAAATGGTAATGGCAGATTAAAACTCACCACTGAATGTACACAAAGAGACTTAAGTGATAAACTCTAAATATCTGCAGGGCTAGCCACAATGTGTAAAATAAGAGGGAGAGAGATGCAGAGACATATAGAGAGAGATAGAGAGAGAAAGAGAGGAAACTGGGGTACCTGCTATTAAGGCGGGTGGGGGACGGGAGGGGGAGGGGTACATTGGTGGTGGAAATGGGGCACTGGTGGAGGGATGGGTGCTGGAATACTGTATTACCAAGAACCAATTATGAACACCTTTGTAATTGTATGTTTCACGGTGGTATAATAAAAAAAAATTAAAAATAAAGGAAGGCCCCTTCATCACCTCAAGCTACTCTTGAATATAAATTAGTTCAGTGCTTTGCCCCTCCCACTCTTATTACAGGTTTTCAAATAAAGACTATCTGTCAGAGAAGCAGTAAAAGTTTTAGGTCTGGCAAGGGATCCGCAGATTCCCATTACCTCTGAAATCTTTTCTGATTGGGGTATGTGATCTTCAATCATTGTCTATGGACCAGTTCTGGTCTTCAGGTATAGGAAGGCTGAAAACTACTGTCCACCTCCTCCTTGGTCAGGACTGTTAGTCTGTAGACCAGTGTGCTGGCCAGCGATTGTTGTATAGGTTCAAAAAGGTTGAAGAAAGTGGAATCTACCACAAGTGTGTGGGAGTCAGAGGTTAGGTAAGACAGAGAAGGGAACAGCATGCTAATAATTGTCAGAAATGATAATACCAGCCTAGAACTGAGCATGAATACAGGCAAAATCATACACATGATAACCTCTAAATTTATGTATTGCAATCCACAATATGCAAGAGAAGAGAGAGAGACAGAGAGAGAGAGAGAGAGAGAGAGAGAGAGAGAGAGAGAGAGAGTCTTCCATAGAGGCAGACTGTGGGTAGGGAAGTGGGAGGAGACTGGGGACTCTGATGGTAGGAAATGTAAGGTAGGCTTCCATAGAGACAGGCTAGGGGAGGGAGGAGAAATTGGGGACATTGGTGGTGGCCACTGGTGGCAGGATGGGTGCTGGAACATTGTATGACCAAAACGCAAACATGAAAATCTTTGTAGTTGTATATCTCACGGTGGTATAATAAAATTAAAAAAAAGGTTAAAGTCAGTGGTATAATAAAATACTTAAAAAGGTTGAAGAACTCTGAATAACAGTTCTTATAGAGTCTGTTCCATTCTGTAACCTCCAACTGTTTCATATTTTTCTGAAAAGACGGAATGAAGGAATATCTTTGTAAAAATAATTTACAAAATTTTCTTTGATGATCAAGATTTGACTTATACACATTTTGATTTCTGTTACTGCCGTGTGGACAACCTGGTTCTCAAATTAAAGGCTGTTACTCCAGTGAAGATGTGGGCTTGTCATGCTTATGGGCAAGGGGTGACTCCAGGATCCTGTTAGTCTGCCTTCTTGACTTCCTGTAGCCTGTTTCTAGGGGTACAGAGACAGACCAGAGAAGCCAAGAGGACCGCTATTTGACCAAAGAAAAGTTAGGATAGTGCCCCCCCACCAAACAGCTGTTTGTTATATGTCAAATTTTGATCAAGGTCTCTTCTTTTTTTTTCTTGGGTGGAATAGGGCGGCGGGCGGGGCGGGCACGGATAAGGTCTCTTCTGATATAAAAATTTAAAGTGTTATGTTGCCAAATTTAATTAATGTAATTTCTTATGTAATTGTAAAGGTAAAAACAGTCTCTTTAGTTAAGCAGGAGTAAGAAAGGGAATGTGAGAGACATCTTTCCCAAAGGAGGCAATATGGTCCTCCAACCCCCAGAAGCCCTGTGATAATCAGGGGGTGCAGTTGGGAGGCACTTTATGTTCGTGTAAAGAAGGTAGATTTCCAGAGGAGCGTTGAGCTTCCTGTTCTCTTGTTTCAACCTAAAAATGGAGATGCCCAATAAGTGTGGGAACCTCTGGAGAGAATCCAAACCTGGCACTTGCTGTGAGACAAAAGATGGGGTCTTTTTCCTTCAGCATATTCCTGTCATTTATATGGTACTTGCTTTTGTGATGCTGAATCATTGTACAGATGCCTCTTGGCTTCAGAGAGCAGCTTCAGTTAACTGTTATTAGTATTTCATGAGACTGATGTTTCTGGGGCCCTTTTCCAGGAAGAAACAGTGATATTGAACACCGAGAAATGATCCCTAAGGGAACAATGAACAAGGCCCTGTTTCAACTGTCAGATAACCTCATCTAGGTGGTGTCCACTTCAGCCCTGTTCTGCACTTGTTCACATTCTACTACAGTGCAGACTTTTAGAAGGAATATGTTGCTTTTGTTTCGCAGTTACACATTTATTGAATTCTTATTTTTTTTTTGCAATTGAGAATTCTAACATAAACAAAACATTTTCTCATTTTGAGGGGTGGCTCTGGGTCATATCAGTGGTATTTGGGCACCACCATATGGTACTGGGGTTGGGAAACCGTGGTCAGCCACACACAAGCAAGGTATGTTCATTTAAAACCTCAGCACCATCTCTTTCTGTGTAGAGTTTTTGTCCAGGCACTGTCATTTCCTTTGATCATGCTTTCCCAGGTTTAGACTCCTACTCTGAGGGCGTAAGGCATTTGACATTACTCAAACTGGTTACTTGGAAGTCAGAACAAATTGCCTTCTATATGCAAACAACTTCTGTAGCTTTTAGAGTTCCTACCCATGCTAATTTTGTGTCAGGAGCTCCCACCGTTAGCCCCCCATCCCTACCTGTCTTTATAAATATGCAATGTTTGAATCTTTTTATTTTTGACTCGTGAAAGGAAGCGTTGCTTAATTTTTTTAAAAACTTAGTGTGGTTGCCCTTTTTGCTGATGTTAATTGATTGGAAGTTCCTACTGCAGACATCTAAATCTGGGCTCTCCAAATCCTAAACTTTAAATTACCTAGCTGTGTTATTACATTCCTGGGGTTTGGGGGTACTTTAATGATCCCATTGTAGCTCATTTCTAGGAAGTTCTGTTAACTGGGACTTTCTGGTGGTCAGAGATAAGTTTGTAGCTGTATCAAAAGATTCTCTGAACAATGCCGAGATAGCAGGCTACTCTGGATGCTTCTTTTTGGATAGGGATATGTTTCTGTTTTCATTCATTCTGTTAAGTGACAAGATCCTGCTTTTTTGGGGTGAAAAAATTTGTGTGATTATATGCTCTAATTTTTCATGCAACGCGATCATATTAACTCTGGCACCTTCTTGCATTCTGTCATCTGGTCCCCAGTGAGTAGTGAGTGAGGTTAATATCCTTTGCAAGAAGGGGTGGGGGCCTACTTCCTGTCCATACTGTGGTGTCTCCCTGGAAGTCTTCCAACTGGAACATCCATCGCTTACAAATTGATTTTCACTGCCTTAGCATGTCATTGCAATGTAGATTTCCTCTGCTGAAGGCCTACTACAGAATTCTGTCTGAAATTTTGCTTCCTTACTACTTTTGTCCCTTGTTTGTTAATTCTGATAAAATTTGTTTTAAATTCAGCTTGTTGGGGCTGGAGCAATAGCACAGCAGGTACTGCATTTGCCTTGCATGTGGCCGGCATCTCATATGGTCCCCTGAGCACCACCAGGAGTAATTCCTGAGTGCAGAGCAGGAGAAACCCCTAGGCAGTCCCAAGTGTGACCCAAAAGGGGAAAAAAAAAAAAAATCAGCTTGCTTATCCTTCCTGGTCCTATTCATTTTCCATTTGTTTTCAAGAATCTGACCTGACAGAGTCACAGTATCAGTGATATGCTGCTGATTTTGTTCCTAATTATTGACACCTTGTATTATAGCCTAGAAGTGAAGAGCACAGAGCTTGGAGAGCATTTTCTTTTTTTTTAATTTTTTTATTATACCACCATGATACATACAATTACAAAGGTGTTCATAATTGGTTCTTGGTAATACAGTATTCCAGCACCCATCCCTCCACCAGTGCCCCATTTCCACCACCAATGTACCCCACCCTCTCCCTGCCCACCCCCAGGCTGCCTCAACAGCAGGTAGCTGCGCTTCCTCTCTCTTTCTCTCTCTGTCTCTGCATCTCTCTCCCTCTTCTTTTACACATTGTGGCTAGCCCTGCAGATATTTAGAGTTTGTCACTTAAGTCTCTTTGTGTACATTCAGTGGTGAGTTTTAATCTGCCATTACCATTTCCCACACTTAGTAAAACACTGGTATCTATTTATATCTTATTAATGAATGCAGTCATTCTATATCTGTCCTTTTCCTTCTGACTAATTTCACTCTGCATGATAGTCTCCATGTCCATCCATTTGCAGGTAAATTTCATAATTTTGTCTTTTCTGACAGCTGCATAGTATTCCATAGTGTAGGTGAACCACAGTTTCTTTAGCCAGTCCCTCTGTTCTCGGGCATTTATAGTTATAGGTTGGGCATTTATATATAGGTCCGGGCATTTATATATTTAGGTTGTTTCCAGATTCTAGCTATTGTGAATAGTGCAAAGATGAATAAAAGAAGTCCAGATAGTGTTTCTGCTATGTGTTTTTTGTTCTCTCGGGTATATTCCCAGGAGTGCTATTGCTGGATTAAATGGGAGCTCAATATCTAGTTTTTGGAGGAATGCCCATATTGTTTTCCAAAAGGGCTGGACCAGTTGGCACTCCCACCAACAGTGGATGAGAGTCCCTTTTTCCCCCACATCCACGCCAGCACTGGTTGTTATTGCTGTTTTGGATGTGTGCCAGTCTCTGTGGTGTGAGATGGTACCTCATTGTTGTTTTGATTTGCATCTCCCTGATGATTAAAGATGAAGAGCACTTTTTCATATGTCTTTTGGCCATTCGAATTTCTTCTTTTTTGGAAGCTTCTGTTCATCTCTTCTCCCCATTTTTTTAGGGGTTGGCTGTTTTTTCTTGTGAAGTGCTACCAGTGCCTGATATATTCTGGATATTAACCCATTGTCAGATGAGTATCGGGTGAATATCCTTTCCCACTCTGTGGATTGCCTTTGTATCTTGGTCACCGTTTCTTTGGAGGTGAAGAAGTTTTTTCAATTTTATATAATCCCATTTGTTTATCTTTGCTTATATTTGCTTGGTCAGTGGTGTATCGTCTTTAAAGATACTTTTAGTTTCGATGTTGTGGAGCGTTTCTCCTATGTTTTCTTCGATGTACCTTATAGATTCATGTCTGATGTTGAGATCTGTAATTCATTTTGATCTGACTTTTGTGCATGGCATTAGAAGGAGGTCTAAGTTCATTTTTTACACGTAGCTGCCCAGTTTTCCCAGCACCATTTGTTGAAGAGGCTTTCTTTGCTCCACTTAATAGTTTTTGCTCCTTTATCGAAGATTAAGTGGTTGTATATTTGAGAGTGTGTTTCAGGATATTCAGTTCTATTCCATAGGTCTATGGGTCTGTCTCTATACCAATACCACACTGTCTTAATTACAACTGCCCTGCAGTAGAGCTTGAGGTTGGGGAAAGTGATACCTCCCATCTTCTTTTTCCCAAGGATTGCTTTAGCTATTCGTGGGGTTTATTATTCCATACAAATTTCAGGAGTGTTTGTTCAATTTCTTTGAAGAACATCATGGCTATCTTTATAGGGACTGCTTTGAATCTGTATAAAGCTCTAGGGAGTATTACCATTTTGATAATGTTAATCCTTCCAATCCATGAGCAGAGAATGTGTATCCCTTTCCTCAGGTCCTCTTTTATTTCCTGAAGTAACATTTTGTAGTTTTCTTTGTAGAGATCCTTTACATTCTTTGTCAAACTGATTCCAAGGTATTTGATTTTCTGCGGCGCAATTGTGAATGGGATAGTTCTTTAATGTCCCTTTCTTCTCTTTCGCTGTTTGTATATAGGAAAGCCATTGACTTTTTGGGTATTGATTTTGTACCCTGCCACTCTACTATAGGAATGTATTATTTCTAGGAGCCTCTTGGTTGAGAGTTTCGTGTTTTCCAGGTATAATATTATGTCATCTGCAAATAGTGACAACTTGGCTTCTTCCCTTCCTATCCGGATGCCCTTAATGTCTTTTTCTTCCCTGATTGCTATGGCAAGTATTTCCAGTACTATATTGAATAGAACTGGTGAGGGTGGGCAGCCTTGTCTTGTCCCTGATCTTAAGGGGAAGGCTTTCAGTTTTTCCCCATTGAGAATAATGCTCGCTGTGGGCTTGTAGTAGATGGCCTGGATTATCTTGAGGAAGCTTCCTTCAATCCTCATTTTACGGAGAGCTTTTATCTTGTACGGGTGTTGAATCTTGTCAAATGCCTTCTCTGCATCTATTGATATAATTATATGGTTTTTATTTTTCTTTTTTATTGATATGATGTATTATGTTGATTGACTTGCGGATGTTGAACTATCCTTGCATTCCTGGGATGAATCCCACTTGGTCATGGTGTATAATCTTTTTGATGACTCTTTGAATTCTATTTGCTAGTATTTTGTTGAAGATAGTAGCATCTGTGTTCATCAGGGAGATTGTTCTGTAGTTTTCTTTTTTTTGTGACATCTCTGTCTGCTTTGGGTATCAGGGTGATATGTGCCTCGTAAAAGCTATTTGGGAGTGTTTCTATTTCTTCAATTTGCCGGAAGAGCTTGAAAAGAATAGGGAGTAGGTACTCTTTAAAGGTTTTGTAGAATTCACTGGTGAATCCATCTTGACCTGGGCTTTTGTGTTTGGGGAGATATTTGATTACCGATTCCATCTCCTCGATGGAGATAGGTTTGTTGAGGTATTCCAAATCTTGTTGCAGACTTGGGAGGCTATAGGAATTCAGGAATTTGTCCACTTCTTTTAGGTTCTCTTGTTTCATGGCATACAGGCTCTCATAGTAATCTCTGATGATCTTTTGAATTTCTGTGGTTTCTGTTGTGATGTCCCCGTTTTCATTTCTGATTCTATTTATTTGGCTTCTCTCTTTTCCTTTCCTTGCATTTCTCTTTTCTAACTGCTTTACATCAGGTAAAAGTTATTCACTGTTTCTAAGACATTTATCATATTGGTAGAATGATTTTTCTTGGTATCATTACAGAGTCTACCTAGTATTAATGAGAAGTCCAAGAGGGGAAGAAGTGACCATGCCTTCACCCGTTTCTACCATGTGCAAGCAAGAAGGATTGCTGTCACTTTATGCTTATTTTGTGAG
This sequence comes from Cryptotis parvus, assembly GCA_021461705.1. NCBI lineage: Eukaryota > Metazoa > Chordata > Mammalia > Eulipotyphla > Soricidae > Cryptotis > Cryptotis parvus. Next base: position 10,620 of record JAJIBD010007648.1, on the reverse strand, counting down.
AGGGCATGAAATATATACTTTTAGATACTTGGTACAATTCAATTCTAGAAATGTTACAGTGGAAAATTTATATTTTGTAACAAGAAAACACAAGGTACAACTTTCTTCACTAGTTGTCAATAATTTCCAGCTTGCTGCCCTGCTCCAAAAGACTAGTAGTATTATTTATAGTTTATATCATTTCAAGGAGTCCTCCAAAGATTTGGAAATTGTGAAGACCGGTGGCATTGGGTGTGGCCAAACAAAAACCACTGAACTGGCTGGAAAGCTTGGGGGAAGATTTTGATATGCTCTTATCCCTCTGGGAATGTTTCTGTAAAGTTAGTTTTCCTCTTGCTTAATCAAGCACATTACCTTGTCCAGGAGGGAAATTCAATCTTAGAGGCATTTTATAGATGTATCTTGTGCTCCAGGACAGAGACAGGAAATCCTGGCACCTGAAACTTGGAGACCCAGAGTTTGTCTGAAAATTTGTCATGAGTTTGAATGAAGAGAGAGAAAGGGACAGTGAAAGATGTTCCAGTGATGAAGAAGCCTGTGTGCTGGCGGCCACCCATCTCTTCTTATCTCACCTAATGGTGGGTGCTTGCCAATGTTTATTTGGCCATTGCCATTCACCAGCTGCTCCTCTACCATGTTGTTTTTCTTCCCAGATGGCAACATGATGTTCCATGATAAAACTGACACAAAAAACAATGCAAAATTTGTCTAAGAGAGGTTCAGCAAGCATGAGAAAAACATCTGATATCTCTCAGAGCCCGCCAAGTTCGCAGCTTCCAGTGCCAGGGTAATTATGGGATGATTTGAACAGAGGCAGTGCTCAAGGAAGCCACTTCCAAATGTATCAGGTAGGTTTCCAGAAGAGGCAAAACATTCTGCTCTCTCTTTCCTCTGGCGCCCTGACAGAATCGATGAGTGCAGCCTGTGGCTCCCAGAAGCCTCATACATTACTGAATCTGTGCTTTACCCCATGCAGCCTAATTAATGGCCCACTATTTTAAAAAACTCTTTTATTCAATTAAACTCTGCTTTCAACAAGATAAACGCTCTGGCTTTCAAAATCCTGGGAAGCCAGCATTTATGGGCTATATGATCGCCAAAGCATCTGCTATTCAGTGCTCCTGGACTCTGATTTTGTCCAGTTTTCGTTTGACTCTCTGATTCAGGGAAAACTGACTGCTGTTTGGGAATGCTGTGAAGGGAGCCATCTCCTTATGCTCAGGGCTATTTTACCCTTAGCCTCTCCACAAGAGCACAGAGTAAAGAGGAGTTTATTGTTATTGATTACAAAGAGCCACAGAAGTTATTTAAGATGGGCATTAACTGGGTTTAATATTCATCACTGTTACTCAAAGCTCTGCCTTTTATGTGGGTTATTATTACTATGTTCTTGGTCAAATTAGAGTTTTAGACGAGCGATAATTATATTTCTTCTTTGTTTTAACTTCATTTATCTCAGAATTGTCTTCTTAGGAAAGTTAACATTTTGTCTGTTTGACTAGATTTTTATTATTGTTACTACAGTTTATTTGACAAAAGTGTTTTATGGCAACAGTGTTGATAAAATTATCTATAAAAAATTCTATCTAGGCCGGAGAGACAGCATAATGATTAGGGCACTTACCTTTCATGTGGCTGACCCGAATTTGATCCTCAGAATTCCATATGGTTCCCCAAGCACCATCAGGGGTAATTCCTGAGTGCTGGGCCAGGAGTAACTCCTGAGCACTGCTGGTCGTAGCCCCCAAACCAAACCAAACCAAACCAAACCAAACCAAACCAAACCAAACCAAACCAAATAAATTCTACCCAGCATTTCAGGATCTGTTCTAAACTTGTTAATAAAATTAAAGAACATTAAATGCCTTATAATTTTTGGTGAAAAATATTTTCATGGATGAATAAACTCTATCTGACTTGAGCAATATATTGTTAAAATTAAATATTGTGTGTCTATTTGGCATGCAAAGGAATTTTTATTATAGTATCTAGATTGTATCTAGTAGAAAAATCTATTTAAGAAATGTTAGCAAGAGTTAAATTAGTCATAAGGAAAAGGACATATATAGAATGACTGCATTCATTAATAGGATATAAATAGATACCAGTGTTTTACTAAATATGGGAAATGGTAGTGGCAGATTAGGGCTCACCGCTGAATATACACAAAGAGACTTAAGTGATAAACTCTAAATATATGCAGGGCTAGCCACAATGTGTAAAATAAGGGGGAGAGAGATGCAGAGACAGAGAGAGATAGAGAGAGAAAGAGAGGAAACTGGGGTGCCTGCTATTAAGGCGGCCTGGGGGGGGAGGGGAGGGGGTACATTGGTGGTGGAAGTGGGGCACTGGTGGAGGGATGGGTGCTGGAATACTGTATTACCAGGAGCCAATTGTGAACACCTTTGTGGTTGTATGTTTCGCGGTGGTATAATAAAAAAAAATTAAAAAAAAAAGAAATGTTAGCAAGCTCTCACTTATAAAAAAAGGCAGTTGGAAAGGCTCAAGATTTCCTGAATATGCCTTGAATTTAGGATTTAGGTCATAGCTATGTCATTAGCATTGGGTAAATCATTTCACCTCTTTTTAATCTATATTTCCTTTTACAGGAAATGAAAATATGGGTAGTGGTCACCATATATACTATAGCAAGGCCCATATCAATTAACAGATGCTAAAGGATTTGATAGGTTGTAAAGCGTGACACAATATTAGGTCTCAACATGGTATTGAAGACATGTTTTATCTATTTACCTGTGTTTTTATGAGGTCTTACTTTTATTTGCAGGACTATAATTTTCCTTCAATGGTGAATTGTAGTCTCCCCCCCCCATTTTTACAGTGTTGGGATTTAAACTTGTGATCTTATACTTGCAAACCAGACTCACAACAAAAGTACATTCACAACTCCCATTTTCCCCCTTCAATTGTATAATTTTTTTTTACTGCAAAATCAAGTCTTAAGAGGGTGATATTGTGTAGATTTTTTTGATTATTGTGAATATTTGAGCTTCTAAGGGCAGAGGAAATATCTGAATATATAGAACACTTGAGGTCACTTTCTAATTCAGTTTTGTAGGAAGTAGAGTCACTTGACATTTTAACATTTCTTACAGGATAGAATGTTGGGCATTTTCCAAGGCATTGAGAGTTGAACTTTCCCTCCCAGCAACAAAATCATTTGGCCATCTCTGTACGGGTGGAATTAATATAATATACATATTTCTAGTTCGTATACATGGAGGGACAAAGCTATTCTGTGAAGCACAGGAAGGTCAGGTTTTTCAGAATGTTGGGTTTCATTTTACTTACTTAGATCTATTGGAGCTCATTTATTTCATTCAGAATAGTAATGCTTCCCAATTCTGGCTTAAAATTACCTATAGCATTTACCTCTATTTGGTTTTGGTTCTTTGTAGCTATTGTATCTTATTAAAATATTTATGGAAAAATTGGGGAGTGTAACATGGATATCCAGCAGATGTCCCATTCTAAACTTTCTGAGATGTGGTTTGGGATGGTGTTTAGTTACCAAATATTCTAAAGAACCACCCCCGAGTGGTTCTAAAGTACAGATAGCTGGAGAATTATACAAATTTGGAGGTAAACAACAAATAATCTCTTATAGATAAAACTGCTTAGGTATTTAACTAGCAGTGATTCAGCTGGACATGATTTTGGTGATGGTGGGTCTTTCAAGTAATGTTCAGGGCCATTCCCCAGGGGCCTCCACCGAACCATACCTGCAGCCAGCAGTGTTGTGGGGATCATGTGTCACTGGGTTTTGATCCTGAGGTTGCCTCATGTTAGGCATATGCTCCAGACCTTAGAGATATCTCCCTGGTCTCTAAGCATGATTTAAAAAGTGCTTTTTGGTTTTGGGACCACACCTGGTTATGTTCAGGACTGACTCCTGGATCTGTGCTCAGGATTCAGTCTTGGTGGACACATAGGTGGCGCCAGAGACCAAACAGGGGTCATCTCTGTGCAAGGCAAGTGCCTTAACCTCAGTACTATCTTCACAATCCCAAACCACAACTGAAAAAAGGTTCAAAATGATATTGATTTTTAATATTGTATAGGAATTAGGTGAATATCATTATAAAAATCTGCATATACCACAAGTGTACAAAAACTTTTTTTGGTTCAAGACGAAAAAAAGTTTCTTTACCGTAGATATTTGAGGACTATTATTTTTAATTCTTTAAAAAATAACCATAATTTACAAAGTTATTTATAATTGCATTTTAGATATACAATGTTCTAGCACCAATCTCACCACCTTGCCAACTTTCCTCCAGTGTTCCCAGGTTCCCTCCTCTCCACACACACACTGCCACCTTGACAGACACAGTTTTAAGTTTGATTGTCATAGTTTACATCTCAACAAGCCAGATGTCCCTCCCCCTCCATCGGGCCACCATTTTCCACATCCAGACTTCCCTCTCGTCAGAACTCCACCCAGCGACAGCCTAATACAGCCTGGATCATCGACACCCACCCTGCAGCAGTTTTTTTTTAAAATCCAGCCCAGGTATGCTGATCCAGAGACTTACAGACATGGGGCAGAGCTGCTACTTGCTCTCCCTGTGCCCAGCCGCTCACGAGCGCCCAGGAGGGATAGTAGGTTCTAGCCCTGGCCTGCCACCCCAGCAGAGCCGCACAACAAGCCAGATGACCCCTCCACTCCATCGGGCTGCCATTTTCCACATTCAGACTTCCCTATCGTCAGAACTCCACCCAGCGACAGCCTATCACAGCCCTTCTTCTTGCGGCCGCTTATGGCCTGCATGGTTCATCTATAAATGCTATATTTAGAGGTGACTACAAGGGAATACCACCTGCACGCAAGCCTGGCAAGCTGCCCGTGTTGTATTTGATATGCCAAATACCAGTAACAATTATATTAGTTCAGTCCCATGACCTAATATAATGGTTTGAGGGCTCTTTATGTTCCTGGAGGCGAGCAGATGCCCTTGGGCTCTACTAGCATGAGACAGGACATATGGAGATATTACTGGTGCCTGCTCGAGCAAATAGATGATCAACGGGAGGATAGTGATAGTGATTGTTTAGATCTCATGTTTCCAGCATTGTTGATTTTGTTGTTTGATATATAGATGCCATATATATATATATGTATCTAGATATCTATCTAGATATATATCTATATATCTATCGCTATATCACTGTATCACTGTCTTCCCTATCGATTTGCTGGAGGCGGGCACCAGTAACATATCCATATGTCCTGTCTCATGCAAGAAGAGCCCAAGGGCACCTGCTTGCTCCAGGAACATAAAAGAGCCTCAAACCATTCCATCAGGTCATGGGAATGAGGTCTATAACTGTTACTGGTATTTGGCATATCAAATCACGACACAGGTAGCTTTCCAGGTTCTGCTGTGCAGGTAGCATACTCTTGTAGTCCTCTCTAAATCCAGTATTTATTGATGAACTGTGCGGCCACTTGTGGCCGCGCGAGCCGGGCTGTGATAGGCTGGTCTGCTGGGTGGAGTTTGAGAGGGAAGTCTGGATGTAGAAAATGGAGGCCCTTATGGAGTGGGGGGTTGTCTGGCTTGTTTTGAGGCTCTGCTGGGGTGGCGGGCCAGGGCTAGAACCTGCCATCGCCTCCCCGGCGCCTCATGAGTGGCTGGGCTCAGGGAGAGCCAGTAGCAGCTCTGCCCCATGTCTGTGAGTCTCTCATCTATCTCTATATAAATATCTATCTCTATATCTATATATCTATACTTTTATATATATCTATATATCTGTATTCATATCTATATATAGATACACCACTCCCCCTCTATACCTGAGCCCCTTGACTCCAAATTCACAGTTTTTATTTCTTCAGAAAACTCTTCTATTTTGTTTTTCCTAGTTAGATCACATGTACCCTAAGTAAAAAAAATTTTTTTACTTGAAACAACAGTGCCTAGAAATCTGGCACATAATTAGTGTTATGGGTTGAAATATGTAGTATAACCATTTGTATGTTTGTCTTAATATTGAAATTTTCAGAACATGGACTTATTCAAACAGATGTCTCATGTGTTGAGGTCGTTACCATAAAAAAGATGTGCCCTTAATCCAATATGACTGGTGCCTTGAAATAAAGAAGTCTTGACAAGACATGCACATCAGGAGAATTCATTGTGAAATTGAATTTAGATTGCTATCAGGGTACTTAGAGATTAGAGAAAGACCTGGGGAAAAAATCATTATGAGAGGGAAGAACCCTAGTGATACACTGGTTTCAGATTCCTGGTTTTCAGAAATTATGAGACAATTAGTTTCTGTTGTCCTAGGTTAACTACTTTGTGTATCTTGTTCCAATGACCTGTGAAAAGGAATACGGGGTTGGAGAATATCCAATGGCCGCAGGTACCTCTGATTTCATCCCTAGCACGCGTGGTCCTCCAAGCATCTCTCTGGGAGCTCTGTGCAGGTTGTGGCACAAAAACAAGCAAAGAAATGTAGTGGTTAATGAATATTGGTTAATATTGCTACTTCACACATGCTGTAACTCTTTTCCATAACAAGATGATTAAGAATATTATCATTTCCTTTCTGCACATGGGGGAAACAGAAGTTGAGAGAGCTGAAGAAACTTCTCAAGATTACAACATCTCTGCTCTCTTAGCCAGAGCTTCTAAGCACTAGGCTGAATCATACTGCACACCAATCATATAGGAAATCAGGAAGGTGCCGTAAATAAACGGCACAATGCATAGAAGAATACAGCTTGAAAGTCTACCACCTAGAATGTTTAATATTTAATGTATAATTCAAATATCATTTTCCTACTTCTGGTTTGTAAATCTCAGCCTGTGTCAGACTCAGGGACCTCCAATGGAGAAAGAGGACGTGTCTTTGCTGTCTGTCTTATTTCACCTTGTCCACTCTCTTCCCAAGGTCAATGTGAGGTGCTGAAGAGAAGGGGAAGGAATTCTTTATGTTTGTTTTCTTTTAGGGTGGTGTGTGGGGGAGTGTATGTTGGTTTGGGTTGCACACAGCAGTTCCCAAGGGCTGTTATTGTCTCTGTGTTCAAGAGTGACTCTGTGGTGCCAAGGTCCGAACTGGATCAGCCACATGCAAGGCAAGTATCTTAACCCTTGTACTGACCTAAAAGGAAAGGTATTTCTTAGTTGGTGTAAAGATCGTATGACTTTGTAACACTCTGAGTACCAGGTGGTATTTCCTCATTTTCTCAGAGCCCTCTATTATAGCATTGTTCCCTAGTGAAGGAGGTCTCCATACTTTTTGTTAGACTCACCTAATCCAGGAGAATGAGCACTTCAGTACTGTCCCAAATGATCCTAATGTATTAGTCCCCTTCCTGCTTCTTTTCATCTTTCCCTTCCTTCTTTACTTAACCTGTCTCAAAGGAAACAGTGTCCTATTTCCCCTAAATTATGCAAGCTCAGGTTGCCCCCACTGAAGTCCTTTCTTCCTAAGCATAACATGCAGTAGTTCCAACCAGCCTCACACATTTGGACCTTCTACGGACTAGAGTCAGCCTTTAGGCTTTGAACTCCAAACTTCATGGCTTGCATATTGATTCTTCTGAAGGGTTTCCTGGAAGCTTACCTCATTTGATCAGTGTGGTTGTGATGGGTGATGTACTTGGATTTTGAAATGAGCTTCATGATGTTATTATTAAATCTTGCTAGAAGAGTTATGATCAGAATGCAAAATTTGCTGAGCATAACATGACTGTCTTTGTTTCAATCTAGAATGACTCAATTTAAATATTTCATCTATTCCTTTTTGGGGAGTGGGAGGATTTTTGGGGCCACACCCAGAAATGCTCAGGTGTTGCTCCTAGCTCTCTGTGTTTAGGAGTAACCTCTTGTGGTACTTGAAGGACCATACGTGGTACTGGATATTTGAACTAGAATTGGTTTCCTACCAATTATATATACTATTGCCATGGCCCACTGATATTACATCAGAGACATCTGCTATATGTATATTACAAAACTTTTGCTATGTGCCAGATGTTGTACTGGGATAAGATAGACAGCCCTCAATACCTAAATATATTTCAGCAATTCTTTTTGGGGGGACACTGGCCTGCTGTCAATATTACTGGATCTTGGGTGAGGTCTAAAATATGGGCCAAGTACTATATGGGAGATTTAACATTCTGCCTGACACTGGACATGTCACAGGGCCCTGTGCAGGAAAGATATTCTGATTGGTTATTGCAAATTTAAATGGAATACTTGAAGGGTTTATATTGCAGCTAAAGGACAGTCCTGTACCAAAGATAAGGTTACAGGTTTTGCAAGATGAGTTGGGATGGGATATCACAGAAAAGAAGTATGGTTGTGTAGACAATGCATGGGTCAGGTTATTTCTTAATGCATCTCAGATATAATTTAGATACACGTGTGGATTTGGACATATTCAATTAAAATATGAGGCTTTAGCTGAGCAGATTCTCAGAGGTCATGGGTATGTGCTTAGCAGACATAGGGAACTGAGTTCAACCATCAGCATCACAGGGTGACATGAGGACCTCCAGATGTAGCTCTGGAAGATTCTTTTGCATTGGTGTGTGTGTGAACCTGGTGGCTCTCTGCACTAGCACAAACACTGCTGGTGGAATATCTCTAGGAGTGACCTCTGGTTTCCAGAGCGCTGCTTGGGAAGCTCCCCACCCCTCCACCAAGATCAAACTTCTGATTTTTAATTTGTTTATTTAAGAAATACAAATGATGGACGTTTATACGTGTACTATCACTGTATTTAGCCAGCTAGCTCAGTTTTCTTTTTTTTTTGCTTTGTTTCATATAAAACTTAAATAAAAAACAAAATTTGTAAACTTCATGATTAGGGTAAAGTACAATTAAAGTGATCAGTAAATATTAGGGAGAAAGTATAGTTCACCTACTTCAAAAATAATACACTGTAAAATGTCTTTGATCTGAGTTCCATTCAATGCTAATGTTTATGAAATATATTATTTTCTTGCTTTTAGAGTCCATCTGTAATGACACACTTCCACTAAGTTTAGATCATAAAGATGTCTAAAATTTATGGAGATTTTTCTGAAATGAAATTTTTTGAAGCATGGTGGGACTGATTTTTAGAGGATCATATCCAGATTTCTAAAGGTTGGGAAAGATAACTTCTGAGTTCCAGATAGTAGCATCTGTTCTTTCTGGAGATTACTTTACTACATATTTAAGCTTTGAGAAAATTCTTTCCCTCCCTGGTTTTCAATTACCAAATAATTGGTGCCCACCAATTTTACCTCTAAGAATATTTTGGTCTGAAGAATGTCAGTCTCAAAATACTTGATTCTTTTGGCTCTATTTGAGTGTACACAGACCCACCTCTTATGTGTAATCTGAGAATTTGGTATGCTTAGTAAATTCCTGTGATAAAGCATGGAGTTTCTTAGTGAGTATGAAATTGTCTAATTTATGTCTGGAGGGAAAAATCCTTTAGATAATTTTGCTTAATTTTAAATACCTTAGTAGGTCAAGACCTAATATATTAAGATCTTATAAAAAGTATGAATTATATATATATATCTATTATTTTATTTTATTGGTGGTGGGGAGGGTGGAGTTAGGACCAGAACTGGAAGTGCTTAGGGCTCACTCCAGACTGTTCAGGGATCACTCTTGGTAGTGCTTGGGGGGAGGATGTGTGGGTCCAACAATGGAACTGGAGTCAGCTGCGTGCAATATAAGCACTTCACCTTGTGAATTATCTGTCTGGAACCAAAATATTAATTATTTTATTCAAAATAATTCTTTATTTAAAATAATAAGTCAGCATGCTAGGGAGATCTCTTTTATGGAAAAAAAAGGCAAAAATCCCTCATTAAACTAGCATTTATTTGGGGAATTGACTATAAGCAAGATAAATTAGTGAGATATTTAATACTAACCCTTATCCCAATGATGATCCCTACAGAGTAAGAAGTAAGTCAGCATCTAGTTTTAACAATTGTCAGAGGGGACTAAGAACTAGTATAAAAATGCACAAAATTTTTTATGCAAAAATTCCTAGGAATGGGAGGGTAAAGATTTATTTCAACAGGGAAGCAGCCAGTTTTGACTTGATGCTCCAACTTCCATAGATAGGGAAGAACTGAAAGTAGGGATTCTGTCAAAGATCTAAAATAATAGGTGGGGAACTGTTCTTGCTTCCACACCTAAAGATAAGAACAGTTTATCCGAAGTTTCCCCTCTTCCCATGGCCTAACCCTTTACTTAGTTTAGGTTTGGAGATAAAATGAGTGTATATTAAAAAAGACTCCAAGCTTCAAAGGGATTATCTTGTTCATTCTGGTGGCTACTGGTCTATTCTTCCCTGTTCATTCCCTATAAAAAATCCTTATTGTCAACATGCAGACAAGATCATTACTTTGAGCATTAGTCCTCATCTTTCATTGTGCCTGGATGCCAATAAAGCTTTTTCTTGACCCATCTGAATTTTCTTTTTTTTCTTCTAAGACCTAAGAACAAAGAGAGCAAAAAGAGCAAAGAGAACAAAGAGAGTAAAGGCAGGAAAAATGAATCATAAGGGGCAAGGGTATACTATTTAGCTAAATAGCCAGGATGGTTTCATGAACATTAGACTTTTTTAAAATTTATC